>VXAU01001358.1:2007306-2024144 GCA_013399695.1 Formicarius rufipectus
TTTCCAAAAAGAGAAGCCATTAAGGTGGTGTTAACTCTGACAAACCCACTGAAGGTTACCATTTAGCTAAAAATTAGAGGAGACTATGTGTATTTATAAACTTTAATGTATTTATATATATTTTGCTAGCAATCGTCACAGGTCTGTTTTTTTCATTCTATTTCTAATATATCCCAGATACAAGTTGTCAGGAGCCTAAGTTTCTATCAGTTAGGATTACAAAAAGACAGCTAGAAACTGAGGTGGAGGGAGAGACTGTTGCCTAATTATTCATCATTTTATAATCCCATTTCCTTTAGAAAGCTGCTCAACAAGCTCATCCCACACATTTACAAGACGTTTTTATATGTTGCCCTTTCCAAATTGAAATCCATTTGAAAATTGGGTTAATTCTGTCTCATGCACATTATACATAATTAATAAAATGTCATCCTTTGTGCAAAATCAGGTTGGTGATTTAATTAAACTGGATGATTTCAACACTGAAGAGAAGAGGAAAAAGTAGCAGAGTGAGGGGGAGAGATGTATTTTTCTTCCTCCTACAATAATTATATGCTTTTTTAGAACAGTGGGTAAGTATAAAATTATATTTCTTTTTATCACTACAACTATTACTTCAGCTTTTACAAGTTCTAAATTTATCAATGGAAAAGATCAAACCACAGCCTTATTCTTTTGTCTCATTATAGTCTTCCTTTAATATAATCACCAGCTTGGGCTGTTGTGCTGATGTCACATTACCAGGAAGCTGGGGGCCTGGAAAACAGACTTTGAGCCTACTGCAAGTGGCTAAAAAAGGTATTATTTTACACAAACATAACCGAGTTAGACTGCATAAGAGGTTTTTTGTTAATTAACAACCTACATTATTGATGGAGGAAAAAACCTGCTCATTTTTCTTTGCTACAAACTCTTCCTTTTTCAGTTCATTAGAACCTCATTATTCCTTCCATGTCCACATGGCTTCAATATTCACTGAACAAGAGCTGCATCCATGAGAGGGAGGCAATTGTGAGAAACAAAAGTCAGTGAACTGATAGTCACTCACACACTACTAAAGCTTTCAGTTTGTTGCTGCAGACATTCTCTGCCATTTCCTCTGGAAAAGAGGAAAACTGTGGATCATGTGCTTCCCACACCTTACTGGCTGCTGCTAGACTGGAAGGAACTGGGAAGCAAAACCAGGCCTCTTCTGGTTTCAGCAGCAAGGGAGAAGGCAACAGCAACTGGACAAAAACCTTAGAGTGCACTGTGCTGAAATCAAAGCATGCCCTAGGTTACTCAAAAGCAACCAAACAAAAAAGGAATGTGTGGAATACCAAGGAAAAACTAGTGAAGACAGTGGAAAGAGATCTCTGTTGCCACTCTTTCAAAAATATTCTACATCTGCATACTTAGAACTCACTTACTAGAAATTAATGGGCTCTTTTGACATTCTTACAGAGATTCATGGTTCAAATTGATCTTACTGATGTGTATGAACTCCTGATGAGATGGGAAACAATATGAAGCCATACTCTTCTCTGTGGTGCCCAGTGATGGGAAGAGAGGCAATTGCCATAAACTGAAATACAAGAAATTCCAAATTAAGGAAAAAGAAACTTGCTACTGTAAAGCTGCCTGAACACTGGAACAAGCTTCTCAGAGATCTTCTGGAGTCTCCATCTTTAGAGATATCCAAAACTTGTCTGGACGTGGCACTGAGCAAGCTGCTTTATACCAGAGGCTTAGAACAGATGATCTGCAGAGGGCCTTTTCAACCTCTACCACTCTGTGACTGAGCAAAAACCAATCAAATTATAAACTTTTTTAGTGTATAGATTGCCTCCATGATATGTTGTTGAGTGATTTGGGTCCCTTGGCTCCAAAATCATGCAGAAAGTAGACAGACACACATGAGCCCAGCTTTTCTGGTACAAGGTAGTCTACAAAGGCTACCACATGTAGGTATTTCATTAAAAGCAACAGCACACAAGTCCAGAAGATTGTGCCTGCCTAGATAATTGGACTACACTGAAAATCAGTATTACACATTTGAGAGCTACATCCTTCTCCATTCAGGGGGACTGAATGGCTTAAAAATGTTCAGTTCTCTAGTGCCTATGAAAGTAAGGACCTCTACCATGTGAAGTACAAACATCACATGCCTCTCTCTGAGATCTAAAAGACCTGAATTCAGCTCACACAATCAGATCCACCTTGTTACAAAATGGGGATCCGTTTGTTTCGAGGGTTTTTGGAACCTCACAGCAAACTCACAGCCAGGCTCTTTGGATTCACCATGAAATCAACCTAAAATGCTATCTGTATTCAGATTTCAAGTTTTCTCCTCTGTCGACCCTGTCATTTTGCTCTCCTGCAGACACAATGTCCAAAAAGCTCTTCTGTGAGATGCAGAAGGTGAAGGACAGAGACTGCACCTCCACAGCACCTTGCAAAGAATGGGGGAAACATGCACACAGCCCCACCTGCAGTTCAGGTAACAAGTGAGCAGCAAATGAGAAAGATGCTGAGATTAAAACCAATGTGGTCTGCACTTGGAGAAGAGTCTTGTTATTTAGCAGCCAGCACTCTAGACCAAAGTACACACACAAATGAACTCAGAGGTTGCAGGTGACCTGTCACCGTATGCTGAGAGCTGTGTCTGGATCATTTGTTCTACTGGCACTCTGGTCACAACATGAAAACGAGCCAAGAGCAGCTGTCTGCTTCTCCTAGAAAGGTGAAGGATGTTTGGAGTATGTGCAGGAGGTGGGAAACACTAATGGCAGGATTACATGAAATGAGAGATGGGAATAAGTGCCTCCAAAAGAGAGCAGGCGTGAAACACTGGATGCTGTGCCACTTTTTCATGCCTCTAAATTATATATGGGAAAGACATTTCGCATCGAAAACACACGAGCAGCACAACTCTCCAGACAGAAAGCCTTGTAACTACAGGTTCTTTATCTTCAAGGTTTAAAGCCTTATTCAAGTAAATATGAAAACCAAATCTACAGTTAGTTTAAAATTGATAAAACTCAGACTACCAGCTTCTGCTGGAAAACGGTGCTCCACAGTTTGAAAGAGATGGAAAACTACTTCTCTGTGTTATTAAGAATCGTGATTCTTTTAGCCCTAGGAAAATTGCTTCCCCTAGTTCTGTTCTACATTCTTGACTTACATTAAAACTCCACACTCTTCGCCGCTACATGTGCCTTAACTCAGAATGATATCAAGAAAATCACTGCCTTTTCTACATCCAGTCAACTTGGCCTAATAATAGTGACAATCGGATTAAATCTCCCCCAATTAGCATTCCTCCACATCTCAACCCACGCCTTCTTCAAAGTCAAAATCTAAATAGTCATGTTCATTTTTAGGTGAAATCACTAGCTTTAAGTGACAAACAGAATCTGAATAAATAAAATGATATTTGGAGAGTATACTGAAGTTTTTATAGGGTCTGCTCTGAGATCTACAGAAGTCAGCGAGAAAATAACCCACTGATTTCAGTAAAAGTGGGTGGTTGAGTAAGATAGTGCCCCAAGAGATCCTGTTTTCTCCCAGTGTATTTTATCATTTGGCAGCACAGAAATCAAAAAGAATCATCAGGCACAGAGGATTGAAGTGCTTCAGAACTGTCTTTTGGGGCCTGACCCCAACTCCACTGAACCTACTAATTGGCTTCAAATGTCCATTTCTCAGACCCTGAAGATTTTATGTGCTTCTATTCCATCTCCCATTATGAGATCAAGTTACACAAAATGCACTAAGAGTGAGATTTATAGAAAAGGCTGAGATGATGTTGCGTGTTCAGGCAGAAGAGTTTTAAAAATTTCATGTTTAATTACTTGTTCAGCTGCAAAAGAATGTAGGTCATGGACCCCTTCAAGAAATGACACTAATTGAGCTGAGCAATTATTCTTCTTTAAGAAACTTTATGTGATTGGGAATTCCCAGTGTCAAGAAATTACCCTATCCATGGTTGGCTTCCTTGCTTGTGAAAAGCAAACCCATTCCTTCTCATTCAGCTATGTGGCTGGTGAATAAGTTTTGTGCAAATGAGGAAAGATGGGAGTTCATCAGGAGGTCCTGATTCAGCAAGTTCATTACACTGGTATTCCACATGCTTAATCAGGAGCTCACTAAGACAACCTGGCTTGCCAAGGTCTGAACAGAGAGCACAGAGAGAAAAGACAGAAGGCAGACCTATCTTTATCAAAAACTGTGTGTCAATGATTGGAGACAAGTGGTCAGCCACAGAAGATGATGTTCATTGCCCTCATTTCCTCTGTGAAGCAACATCTTTTTCACTGTAACATTTTCATAGCATAGGGTCTTCTGTGACCCCTGTTACATTGTTAGATCAACCTCACTATGAACTGATGTTTTCCTTATGCCTCATCTTTTTTGCTGCTGTGGCCATTGCCTTGGCCTTTCTCTGGGCATGCCTGGAAACTCCTCATGAACAATCAATGCTATCTTAAAATGTAGTCATTCAATTACTTACCTTTGACCACTAATATTATCAGCCATATCTCTAATCATATCTCAGCACAAGACCCTCCTCCTATTGGCATTAAAAAATTATCCTGGTCAACATTATTATAAAGTTTAAACGACCACAGATAATACAGAGAAAACACCAGCTACCAAAATTAGTTTGAATATGAATTATTGTATAAGGATAAGTCAATAAGCTGGTTAGATCCTTCCACAGGATAGTTTGTGCAATTAAAAATACAATTTTTCCTCATTCCCTTTGATTCTCTGACTCATATAAAAATCAGTAAGGATTTATTTAGAGTTACACCTACCAAAGTTTGATAGAGGCTTTTGCAAAATGAGCAATAAACTCTGTAAGGAAGGAGGATCTGGAGAATCCACAGCAATACTATTGTGAACAATGAGACAGATCTGATCATGCAAGTAATCTATTTGGACAGAAGGGGAGAAGGTTCAGAACAAAGTGCCAGCAGCATAAATGGAAATACACACACACTGACACTTCAAAGGGACTCATTGCCATAGAACCAGCTGTTTCAATTATAATGGCAGAAGGGAAAGTCACTGGGAAGAAACTGAGACATCTAATGTATGCCAAAACACTGTACCAAAGTGTGCTGCGCCTATACAGGTAACCCCTTTTCAGGTGAGAGAGGGAAAACCCCCACAACAACAGGAGCACTGGGAAAAGCTGGAAGTGACTGGCTCTGGATGCTCTGAGTGGTCCCCACTGAAGTTAGACTCAATGCAAAGCACCTGGAAGAGTCACTCACTAAAATACCCAAATTCTATAGCCCTCTACTAGAATCTAAGATTCTCCCTTACTCCTTTAATGTGGAGCTAATGCCATCAGTCATCTCGTGGAGTTCCCACTTGTCTTGCTGCTTACAATTCTGTGATATACAGGAGAAGAGAATTCAAACATTAATCATATAAATGACAGGCAACTGAGCAAATACAAAATCAAATTAACCTTCCTAGAGAGAAATGCAGACAACACCCCTACTAGAAAGCAGTATCAATGTTTATTACTGGAAAAGCAGCAGAGATTTTCCCTAGAATTAACAAAAGTCTGCTTTATTTACATTCACAGGACTTGTACCAGTCACAAAGAGTCTCCCCCTCCCACAGCAAGGCTGGTTACACAGGGTGTGTATTTTGTTCTGTTTATAAAATGACACCTAGCACAGTGTGGTGTCTTAACAGGATAATAGAATGTATTCAGTTTGGAACAGTGTAGAAGCCAGGCAGAAAACAGACTAACTCATCTATATGCTGATACCCAGTGATAACTAGCCCCACAATTGTCCTCTTATCCACAGTCCTGTTTCCTTGTATATGCCTGTCCAAATCCTTCACTTGCAGCTCCGTACTGTCAAGCAAAAACATTAAATAGCCTCAGCTATTTCTGAACCATGAAAATGACATCTTTTATCTCAGAAAACATTAAGGGAAGTGCCTTCATTCTTAATTTCATTTTGATTTGCAAAGCCATTAGAACTGATGTTCTGCAGCCCTTTCTCACCATTATGAAAGTTAAAAATGTATTTAAAAAGCTAGAGAAAGAAATGCCAACAAAGTTCAGCCTGTCCTATAACCTGACTCCCTGAGCTGAAGATTTATCAGCAGGACTGGATAAAATGAAGCCCAAATAAAATTCAGGCTGCCAAATAAGCAAATGATTGTGTTGAGATTTGGCTGTTGTGTCTCAGGGGTTTGCTGTATTGCTGTGGAGATGATGCCTGAAGCACAGGCAGCTTTAAGCACAAGGATTAGGCACCCATACATGGAAAAGCTCAGGCCACTGAACCCACTTCAGTCAACACACTGAGGAGTTTCACACACCTATTATATGCAAGCCATGCATGGATTGGGAATGTAAGTGACATGTGAACCAAGTAAATCACAGAAATGTAATTGAATCTCTCTCTTTAATCAACACCTTCAAAGCTACTACCATGTGATACTTCCTTGACTGCTTATCACTAAAAGCCATTACAATTTTCTTAGGTTTGCCATTTTCTGTTTGCTGGTTGTACTAAGCGATGTATCAAATGAAACACAGGACCAGAAATTAATTCACTCCAAGGATATGTGTTTGCTGCCTTTTTTTTTTTTTTTAAATCAGTCCTCCCAATTGGGTATTAGAAGGAAAAAAAAAAAGTGTCATAGCAAGCTTTACAATATAGTCACTTATCCCAGCATCTTAAATAACTGGATATTTCACTATACTTCAGAGAAAGATAAGCCTGGAGCAAAATCAAATAATCCCAGCACTCCAAGGTGCAGCTGTCACAATTCCGCTGTCAGCTGAGAGCCTTCAGAACACATTTGAGGCAAATAATTCTTGAAACAATTAGCCAATTCTGAACAGCAAAAAACATTTATAGTCTACTATGCTCATCCTTGCATTATCATCTCCACATACATAAAATACATTTGAAGTTACAATTACCCTTTATCCACCTTGCAATCAGCTAGAGTGTAATCATAGAATTTTTTAGGTTGAAAAGACTCCTTAGATCATTGAGTCCAGCCATTGACCCAGCACTGCCAAGTCCACCACTATACCACATCCCTAAGCACCACATCTACATATCTTTTTGATACCTCCAGGGATGCTCAATCAACCACATCCCTGAGAAGCCTGTTCCACTCCTTGACAACCATTTCAAGTGAAGAATTTTTTCCTAATATCCAATGTAAACCTCCCCTAGTGCAACTTGAGGCCATTTCCTCTTGTCCTATTGCTTGTTACTCGGTAATGAAGCAGCAAGTTGCATTCCTCAGTTACACTCAATTACACCCAAGTATGTATATAAACACATGTAATGCTTGGAAGAGTTTATCCATTTACAGATGTAACATATTGCTAATTCCCCTCAACAGATGGCTATAACTGCTTTTCCTGCAGCATGAAAGTGATTCTACAAGAGAAGCTGCTTCCTGCTGCTAATCCAAAGATAGGCACATTGAGAACAGCACTGAGGAACAACTTCCCATTTACTGTTTAGTTCTTGCATTTGAAACACAACCAGAAGGTAGACTTACTACAAGCTGGCTCAGGGCTTCTTAGCATTGTGAGGAAAACTGAATTTATCTGCTTACACGGGGGTATTCTTGGGGCCATGATGAGCCCAAAACTGGGACAGAGCTTTAAAAAGTCAGGTGGCTCCATCAGGTAGGACAGAAGCAGAAGAAAGGGAGTGACAGTGTTGCAGGCAGTTGCCCTCTTGGTTCACAGTCACAGCCCCAACGTACCTGACCCCTTTCTCAGCACCAACCAGAACTCCTACAGCTTCCCAGGACTCAGACATACAAGGAGCAGCCTGTCCACCCTCCGGGGGCTGCTGGGCAATGAACAGCTTTGCCTGCTGACTGGAGCCAGTCCTGAGCTCACCTCCCCTACAACGGAGGTCTGGGACAACAGATGGAGTTGGTACCACTAGTTTAAATTAGAGCATAAGCCTTTCTCACCTTGTCATTTACTTACTTTCTATTTCCTTTTCAACAGCCTTGATCAAATGTTTGAAGAGTCACCCATGAGACTGAGGCCAAGCACACATTGCTACCATCTCAGCTAAATCAGCAAGGGATACAATCCTGTTGTAGTTCCAGCTGGTGGCACCAGAAAATACTAAAGGAGCAGCGCTCTGCCAGCCAAATTATATTTATATGAAGAGTGCTGGTTTCATTCTTAGACTAATTTCTACTAGCTTGGTCTGACTTTCCTCTACAAAGCTATACCCTACTCCCAGTTTAGAGTGTTTTGCAATCATAGAACCCCCCACACCAGGACAGACTCAGTCTCCAAAAGAAGCCAGTAGCTATTTTTGGTATCCAAGTGACTCATGAAAGAATTGCAGCATGCTGACAGCAAAAGGGCCTACCAGTGCCAAATGTGCCGCTGGTGCCAGTGTCGCGCCATTCCTCTGCTGGCGTGTCCATGCTCCTCCACGGGATCTGTGCTCTACTGAGCTACCAAAGACGGGTCCTAACGCGGCAGGACACGGCGCAGCCTCACACAGATCCTAACCTGGGCCCTGGAAGCAACAGAGCTTTGTCAGCAACGTTATAGTAGAGCTACTTCCTCCTGACACAGCACCAAGGCTTTGGCTAAACATAACTTTGGAAAACAAGCTCTAGAAGTCCAAGCCACAGAGGGATTTCAAGTGTTTCTCTCCCTCGGGAATTCTTGGGATGTGAGAAATAACTTTTATGTCAACAACTAATACAGGTGAGAAGGAAGGCACCTGGTGTGTCTTTTATGAAACTTCTTCCAACACAAGGTTGTCTCTGAAGCATTTCTAAAAGGAACCTATGAGTACACACAATGTCTTCCTTGTGAAAACTGCAAGTCCTCATTAGCACATACTGACATCAAAAGGGTAAACCAAACAATTCAGCTCTGATAGTTATTACAGTTTGGAGGCAGAAGGAAGGGGTTCTCAGTTCTGAAAACAATGCACTCAAAATAATGGACTCACATCATCAGGATGGATGGAACTCCTCCTGCCAACCACCACACACAAAAAACACCACAACGCCTGCTGACCTTGACATCAGTGCCTGGGTGGAGAACATTTTGTGAAGTTCATACTAGGCAAGCAGTACCCCCATAATCTGGGCACACGCTACACAGGGCTTCACCTACATTCATCTGCCTTTAAAGGACAAATTACACAAAGTGTAATAAAGTCCACAAACCACCATGAACTGATAGAGAGAAAGGAGTGCCAATAAACCGGCAGTGATGGCACTCAAGGGAGAAGAGACACAACCGGCTGGTGTTAAAGTCCCAGCCTGATTGTTCCACTTCACAAATACAAAGACTCTGGTCAGATTATCTAAGGCATAGTTCTGTATGAACTGAAAGTTTAAAGGCATTCCAAGGCTTTCTCTCCAAACCTGTGAAACTCTCAATTCCCTCCCTCACCTGCCCTCTCTGTTGAATATGATTGCTCTCAGAACAGGAATTTATCACCTCTCTTACGCTGCTTATTGAGAGACAATTGCAAAGCACCAGTGAGGTGAGGAATGGCAAAGCAGGGTCACCATGATATAACAGTCCACTTTACGTGGTGGTGGAAGACTTCAGAAAATTACAGTCTTTGCCTTAAGGATAAATCACAGCAGCATAAGCAAAGCTCAGTAAGAGAGAGCACAAGCATTTCACTTGAGCCTGGCTTAGGGAGATGTCCAAGTTGTCAGCTTGTTTGAAATACCAACACAGCTGCAAGCTTTGTAAGACTAAATAAAAGAGTTGTCAGTGTTTCACTCAAAAGTGATGCTGAGAAGTTTTATTAAAAATAAAAGTGTGAAGTCAAACTATGACACTGGCTTGTGCCTGACTTTCCCTCCACAGTAGCTACATGGCCTGCACTTGACTGACAAGAACTTGTACTGTCATGTTTTTGGCCTCACCACCATGAGACAGAAACATCAAAACAAGCCTGGCAAACCCCCCTTACGCCTCTGGAGAGATTAACATTTCCTAAGACACAGAAAGGTAGAAGCCTCAGAAGACATCTCATCCAAGCATTCTATGAGAACTGCTGAGAACTGAAGAAAATGCAAAATTCAGAATGTGCTAAAACCTGATCATTGCTCAGAGCACAGAGAAATGCCTTCCTTGTGAAAGTATTTGTATCTGGATTTAAAGGACAGCCATCAAGCTCCTCTACATCTACATATTTTTAGAATTAGGAATATTATGTTGACAGTAACCAAAACACAACTGTACCAACAGATGATACTCAAATTGGTCTTTGTATGCTTCAACCATACAAGGCATTTAATACATACTTTATGTTTATCTGTGTTTTATTCCAGAGCCAGTGCAAATAGATCCAATAGTCATAGATATTTTTTCATAACTTTAAAAAAATGATGAAGTCATAAATTCATATACTGGTCTAATGCATGAATATGTTTCAGTGTCCACAAGTGTAAAGTAACTCCAGAATTAAGAGATTTGAAAACCCTTCATGAGTATGGCATCCAAGATCTTATTTTTTGTTCCCCTTAACAGACAAAAGTAGAATACTGTTTTTTATTTTCTTCTCTAGTGTCAGCAAACCCCGTAGGTAAAGGTGCTTGGAGAGGAAAAGAACAAACAAAAAACCCATACAAATTAATAGTAGAGAACATGGGTTATATATAGTACACCCATGTCCATTCAATGCACATCCATCAAAATCTCAGTGACAGGTCTTTAAACGTTTCTGTATAACTGTGGTATCAAATCCAGCCTTGGATACCTATAAGAAAGGATGTGCTAAAAGGCTCTAAAATACTGGAAAAGATATGCCCCTTTCAAAGCATTTTACTGTTTCAGCCATAAGCACTGTCTGCCACTTACAAACATTATGGCAATTCAGATCTGACCCAGGGAATGATGGATGACACTCTTTATGCTCCGGAGCCAAAAATGCAAATTTTACCTATAATTTCTGCCCTCTACAAATATGTGGTTATACAATAACGAGGTCTTTGACTGCTGTTGCATTAAGTCAGTAATGAGATGGAATGCACAGTCATACCATTTAGTGTTCTCAATTCCTTCAGCTTTGGAGTAAATACATCAACAAAAACCGAGCTGGGATATTAAATACAGAGTAATACATCAAAGTAGGATGTTAACTTGTTGATGTTATATGAAAATGATTTCGATATTTCACTGAAGAATTCTTCAAATGATTCACTTGTGTAATATGTTACTAAATGAAGCACATTAAAAGAGACATCTTAACCATTAGTTTAATTGAAGGTAGAAATAACACTGACAAATACTTAACACTTACTGGAGGAAAACTCCAATTCTTCTCATGAGATTTTCGCCATAAGCTAAAAAGCCTGACATGAAAGTAAATCTCCTACCTGTGCTGCCTCTTATCTTTACAGGAACAGGGGGATTTTGCAACAGGCCAAGGAAACTGTTTCAGTCAAGTGAGTACTGCAGCATTTCTTTAGCTACGACTTCAAGTATGAGGTTTCAGCTTGCCTTTTCCATTCCTCCTCTTTTTTCAGCCATGTTCTTTCCATTTTTGGTAAGTAATCTATGACTATCTCTTCTGTTTTAGACCTCTGCCAAGATTATGCTTCCAAGGGAGACAGGTTGCCCAAGAAAAATCTCAGAGCAGTTTGAATGTACTTACATGATGTTTGTCAATGATACCTCAAAGGAGCTCTGTACTTCTTGCTCACTGACACTTTGACACCTGACAAGATGCTGTACTGCTACAGTCAAATTGGAGTGTGTCTTCAATAAAGTTAACACAGGTAAATTGTGTGATAAGAGGAATTTAGGCTGAAAAGGGTCTCAGTGGGTCTCTATTTCCAATCCCCAGCTCTGAGCAGGTCTGGTTCAGGTAAGTACTGGCAATCTCCAAGGATGAAGATCCCACAGCCCCTCTGGGCCTCTATTCCAGTGTTTGACCACCATCTCTGTGAATATTTTATTGTCCATTTCCTTGCTGCAACTCATGCCTCCTGCCACATATCCCACACCACTGCTCCTCCAAGAATACCCTGGCCCCACCTTGTCTGATGACACCACCAAGACCACATTCCCTTAGCCTTCCCCTCCTAACACTGAACAAAGCTGGGATCATTCTAGAACTCCCTTTGACTGCACTGACTTATTGGTGTGTGTCAGAAGGTCTGGTTAACCCCGTTAAAACAGCTTAGGACTAAAAAGAAAAATTAAATATTTATTGTTGTTTTTAGCCACCAATTGTTCAAAAGTGGTTATAATTTCTCTTTTCCGTATTTTAAAATGAAAACTTTAATTAAAATTGCTCTGCAATTTCAAGGATATTAATATTTCCTGTTTCCTCAGCTTATCTATCTGCTGTCCTGTGCAATTCATGTTTCTTATCACATGAAAGTTAGCAGTTTGCTAGAAAAATTTCTGTCTAACACTTCAAATCTGGCCATTGCATAAAACTGTCTAGGCAAGTCAAAAGAAGTTTGAAAACAAACTCATTGAAACAGACTCTAATAAAGGTTCTTAGTTTATCAGTATCATGGGTTTCCTCTTTGCCACACATGTTTCGATTTTTAACTTTGCTGGAACTTCTCTCAGATGCCATTCTTGCTTTTCCTCAATAACCAAAGAGGCAGCTCAGACAACAACTTGTATTTTCTATTGCCTCATTTCCAGTATTCTCACCTCCATCTTATCTTTAAAAATTGGTCTGTGTTTTCTACTTTTCAAAACAATAGCCTCAAAGTGCCCTAACAGCAAGATAAAAGCTTCAAGATATCAAAATCTAATTTTGTTGTCCCCATCTACAGAGAATGCTGTTAGACACAGGTTGACACAGAAGTTTTCTGTCAAAAGAAAAGAAGTAGAAAATGCTTCCACAAAAGCACCTTCAAGTTAGAAAAAAAATAATTAAAAACTCCATTTCTGATTACATTTAGTTTAGTCTAGCAAAGGCTAAAAGGCCACAAAATAATCTTTTTAATTTGGCTGTATGAAAACTCAAAATATTTTGCTCAAATATCACCCCATTTTTCACCCACTACTCGGGCATCTCAATTTTTGCCACGGATCAAATTATTTTCAAGCCATGCCAATTGCAGTGGTATATTTCAGGAAATGCTAATCCTTCATTTATAAACACCTAAAAGCAAGAAATCTTTGGTATTGTCCCTCAAGCACCCACAGGCTGAAAACCCCTGAGCTGCCCCATACCAGGAGGAAGTCCTCGCTGTTCTGCTGCTCCAATTCTGCATGTACAATACAGATCCACAACAGTGCATACAAACATCAGACAACATGTAAAACTGCCTTACTTCCCTAACAGCCAGCAGTCAGTCAGTCAGCTTACAGAGAACAACCCCAAATCCTTAGAGGAAAGAAGAAACCATTTCAATCTAGCCTGGCTTAGCCAGTTGTCTGACCTGATTTTACCCAGCACTGCCACCGAGAGAAACAGAACACTTCTTCTCATTTCAATAATACAATGTGTTTTCTTCTCAGAGGCTGCCCAAAGTGTAAGCTGATTTAAACTCCCCCAAAGCAGAATGCTGAACTGTACCTGATTCCCAGCTCAAAGACCACACAGCTTCCCACCTTCCCTGCTTGTTAATAAGGATGGAGTGGTCCTGCTTCTGGTCTGGTCTGGTGCTGTTGGAAGACCAGGCTGAGGAAGCCATTGATGTTTTCCTCACTGTTACAATTTGTTACATCCTTCTAGTCTCTGTGCATCCTAGTTGTAAGCTGTTTGCTTTATTTTCCTGTACCACTCACCTCTGTAAGAACGTCACAGCAGTCATTCAAGGGCAAACCACACAGAGGCAGGCAAATCCTTTAAATAATTAAGTTTGGCCTGTATAGCACTATGAATATTAGAACTCAAACATTTGGATAATACAATTTATGGTGGAAGGGATAAGGAAAATGGAAAATCTATATTAGTTGGTAACTTGTTGCACATTCAAACAATTTGCACTTCCCTGTGCCTGTCCAGTTGATTCCTACCACTGCTCAAATAAACAAGATCACAAACACACCTGTCTGCTTACAAGCTGACCACAAATACACCTGTGAGTGTGGTGTTCACCAGTGACCCAGCTGGCTCCTTAGTGAGCATTGAGAGAAAAGACAAGCATCTGTTCTATAAACTGTATTTTAAAGTAAAAGAAAATATCTTCATTTGGAAGGGAAATGCCACATTGCCTTTCACACAGTCTGTGCATACCCAAAAAACCTTTAGGATTTCCTATACTCCACCTTAGATCAGCACATTTTTAGGTACAAATGATTGCACTGGATCTTACTTCACTAGTTCCAAAAGAAAACAGTCCCCACACCAAGCAATGAAGATCATTGATCAACCTATTGCCTCAGAGATTCAGAGGACTTCCAACAATCATCAAGGCAGACAACAACCCTTCCTATTAAAAAACAGCAGGACAGTCTTTACAAACCACAAAAGGTAAGACTGAAGTCCTTCTCCCCTTTTTGCCTCAAGAGGAAAGTCCAAACCAAAGCCAACACAGCTCTTGTCTTCAGGGAGGATATTACCAGGTCTAATTACAGAGTCGCTGTGACTGAACAACCTCCCGTGAAATTGGAGAGGAGCTACTCTTTTTCCAGCAGCCAGTATTCTATCCCAAGGGTAATCTTTGGCATACTCATTTTATGCTCTACTGCCAACACAGTAGCTGTGCCCACATGATCTTTAATTAGGAAAGAGGTATATGGCACAACTGCAAATCTTGCTGATAATCAAAACGGACCAACTGCTTCCCTTCTGGAGGGACAGCGAGGTCGGAGTGGCTGGGAGTTCCACACCCAACACACAGCCACTCTGACCACAGTCAGAAAGAATCCTTGCAACCTCCAGAGCCAGAAGCTTAGGTTTGATATAGGCAGTGTTTTTCCAAATGCTAGGAAAGCACAAAAAAACCCAAAATGCACTTTTTAATGCCCTTAGCTCAGTTTTCTATGACATTTAGTGCAATTATTGTCACTGTGGCAATAGCGTGGTCAAAGAGGACCACAACCAGAGAGGTAAGAAAAGGACACAGACCAACAGAGATTAGTTATGAACACTGCAAGGTGTTCCTGCCCTAAACACCCCCTTAGTGGGAGTTCAGGCACATAACGTGCTGCAGGATTGAGACTCTTGAGAAGACAGAAGACAGGGTTCCCCTCAAGAAACCACAGCAAGCAATGGTTCTCATGAATGCCTTTCAGAAACTGTCTACCTCTGACTTTCCTTTTCTATTTATTTTTCTTTGCCAAACTTATCAGAGCTCTCTGTCACATCTCCACCCTGGCCAGCTTCCCAACCTTTTTTGGCAGCACTGCAATGTCACTCCTATTGCCAGCTATGGACAGCCGAGTCTGCTGCTCTAGAATGAGATCCAATAGCAGAGAGGAGGAATGCAGAGGACGTGCACAGTGTGGCACTAACGTTCTCTGACTCCAACACAGACAGATGCTTTTTGAGTTGGGATAGTTTTCTTTCTGCTGGCAAGAGAGATAAGAAAGCAGATCTGGCCTGCTGACTCAAATGTAGCCAGTAAATTTCCCTGCACAAAGTCTGCAGCTGCTCCAAAAAAAGGGTGATGATCACTACAGGTGACCATAATTATACCAGCCTCACTGATCTTCACTCAAAAAAGGGAAGAAATCTCTCTAATTTTCCTTTCAGAGCAACAAAGGACAAAACTTTAATAAAAGAGGTATTTTCTATGCCAGTGAAAGAGAAAACCCTCTTTCCATGAAATTTTGGTCATAGGTCAAATCAGAAAGGAGAAATAACACCCACTGGCTGGTCACAAGTATGCAATAAAAATGGAAATCAATGTTTATGGAAGAGTGTTGTTTGCTACTTCAATTCTATTGAACAGCAAATACACTGAGCACATTACCACCTTCTTCACGAGCATTCTGCAAACACAGGGAGAGACGGTAGATAAAGGATCTGTTCAAAGCTATTTGCTCAGATAAAATAATTTTATGCCTATTGTGTTCCTTCAGTGTTTCTGCAGGACTCAAGTGGCTCTCCAAACCAGAGCCTTCCCTCATACACCACAAAGTGTTCTGGTGATTTAAGTGAGAGTCTTATCCCCAGCAGATGTGCTGTGATGTTTTGGGTTGGGATCAAGCTAATTTTCTGCACAGTGGCTACTATAGGGCTGTGTTTTGTTTTGTAAAAGCAGTGTTGGTAATAACAGGGAAGTTTTTGTTACTATTGAGCAGGACTCACATAGAATCAAGGGCTTTTCTGCTCTTCACACCACCCCACCAGCAAATAGGCTGGAGTGCACATTTTGTTGGGAGGGGACACAGGACCCAACTGACCAAAGACAAATTCCATACCATGTGGTGTCATACTCAGCATGTAAAACAGGGGCAAGACGAACGAAGGCAGAAATATTTGGTATGACGGCGTTTGTCTTCCCAAGTAACCACTACATATGATGGAGCCCTACTCTCCTGGGCATGGCTGAATATCTGCCTGCCCATGGCAAAGGGTGACTGAATTCCTTGTTGAATTCCTTTGCTTTTTCTGTCTTTTTCACAACCCAGGAGTTTCAGTCACTTTTACTCTTCCAATTCTCCCTCCCATCAAACCAGCAGGGAGTGCCCAAGGACCTGTGCTGGGCTTGAACTGTGACAGCTTCTGCACACAGAGAAAGCACATCAGACCCTCACAGTAAATTTGCAACATACATATATATATATATGGAAGTAGCAAACACATGCCAGAGGAAAGGCTCTCTTGCAGTAACTGATTTAACAGATCAAAATAACTTTATGCTTCTTTTTACACTAATATTCTTTAATTAAAAGATAAGCAATACAACTACAAAGAGTTCTGAGATAC
>VXAU01001358.1:2024164-2042308 GCA_013399695.1 Formicarius rufipectus
TAATACTTTCTCAAGTGATATCCTAAGGCTCAAGTATTGTGAATTTTCCATCACTATTATACACAGCTTACACTATCAAATGCTCTGTTCTTTGCAGTTCTCTTGATTATAGAAGGAATTGATTTTTTACCTAATTTTAGATTCTTTACAACACTTTAAATTGCATTACTGGATGGGAACATAAATCTTTACTGTTTGGGATGTTTGTTCACCCAAGGAGAAGTCTAAGAAATTGCAACAGGGATCACATTTAAACATTGAAGCATTCAGAAAAATATTAAAAAAACAAAACAAAAAAAACCCAACCAAAAAAGAACACTCCCCCCCCAAAAAAACAAACAAAACACAAACAAAAAAAAACACACAAAAAAACCCAACCAACCAACCAAAAAAAAAAAAAAAAAAAAACACACAGAAAAAAGCCTCACTTTGCTTTGTATTATTTAATGTCTGACAAAAAAAAATACACACAAAACCAACCAAACAATCAAAAGACCTTCTAAAACTAAGGAAACTGTACTGAAGTGGTTCTTCTATGTGCCTTCCTATCCATGAAATTATTGGAAAAAGAGAAAATTCAATTCCAAATTTGGTCTGGATTTGAATCCCACTCTAAAGTCTATTGAAGACAACGTAAAGATGTCATTTACATCAAAGGGCTATGGAGTCCCTGTATCCACTTTCTTTTTGCAGCATTTGATCTTTGCTGGGAAAAGTTCCAGGGTAAGTCATTTACAGACCCATTTGCTCTCAAAAAGAGTGGTAGAACAGCCACCTAAAATGGCAAAGGCTTCTCTTGTTGCAGGACTGCCTCAGAAAAAAAGGCCACTTTGTAAAGGACAGCACCATAACACACACAAAGTAGAAGGCTCAATGAAGTCCACATGGCATATTGTGTCCTGGCATTTCCTGACCCTCAAGTGCTTTGGCTTTGCCTTTCCCAGCAGGGAGCTACAGGAAATATGGCAGAGTCATTCACAAAGCAGGTCATGAGCAGACAGCCCATTCCAACAAACACGTGGGGGTACGAAACATGGAGATCTGCTGCTCAGGGTGAGGTGGAACCTCCCAGCAGCAGTAGACATTCCTGTCTGCTACAGGCCATAGCAAAGCAAAGGCTGTGAGAGAACAGAGTCCTGTACAAAGGTGCTTTGCTCATCCACTCTCAGCTGATCTCACACGGGAGAGCAGCTCCTCCTGGATGACGGCTGCTGCCACAGGCATAGAACACTCAGACCTGTGCAGCAAGTGCACTAAATGCAAACATTCTGGTGCCAGAAAGCACAGCAGGGGCAGCAGAGGTGATGGGAGGCAAGCATTTTGTTAACAAAGGTCTTCTTCGATTGAGAACTCTGCTGTAAATTGTAGATGTGGAACAATTTAGAATAAAAAGGACTCTCGGGTCCCGTTGCAGAGCGCAGCACAGTTATACATGGCTCCTTTATGCAGTCCTTCCTGTCTCCTGACACCTCTGCCTACCCTGTCTCTGCACCCTTAGCGCAGTCTCAATTTCTGCTCTTCATCTGAGCTAACATCACCAATATTCTACCAAATTTCCTTGCTCAAGTAGTCACCTGTGGCGAGTGCTTCTCAACCCTCTCTGCTCTCTCCACCACAAACAGTTCTTTAAGTTTGGAGGGTTTTTTTGGTTTCTTTTTTGTGCTTTGGGGTTTTGAGAAGGCGGAGTAGGGGTGGAAAACACTGGTTGTTTATTTTTCAAAATGAAACCCTTCCTTGTCAGGTCTCAGTGTAGCATGAAGTGTCAGCAGACCTTAATAATAACTTCTCTTTAGTGTAAAGTGATGCAAAACAGCACCTCAGCTTCATTAAGATCATAGGTGCTGAAGACAAAGTGTTGTGAAACCTGAGGCAAGAAAAGCATAAATGCTAAAGAATAAAGTTTCAAGTTATTATCAGATTATATTAAAAGAGGCACTTGTCTCTCCCTCCCCATGTACCAGAAGATAATCAAGCCCTTGGTGCTTATCAGTGGTTTTATTCTTTAAAATAACATTTATACTTGCTTTCAGCAGCGACCAAAGATGAACTTCTGCTGGCATTAAGTACCTGAAATAATTTCATGTGACTCATCAATTTGCACAGGACACTGTATAGACTCTCCACATTCTGAAAAAATTAAGTGCTTAATTCAATCCACGTGTCTTTCTCTGGGTTTTCTTAATTATTCATTTATCCATGAGAACAGAAGGTTGCAGGTCTGGAGTTATATATAGACATAAAGGCAGAGAACAGGACAGAAGTCACTTGCCCGTGTTTGTTCATTTTGCTGGGCAAACTTGAACACCTGCACGAAGTGAGAAAGCTGTTAACACATTAACTCTTTCCCCCTCCCCTAATTAAAAAACAAATCACAAGCAAAATAAAACAAAAAAATTAAAAATTTAAACCTAACCAAACAAAAATACGAACCTCAAAAAATAACCACCTACTCGGTCAAGCAGTAAATTGATTGAATAATGATATCAGATGGGCTAACGCTGGAATTGTCACCAGTCTCTGATGGCACCTGGCAGCTCAATCAGCACCGCTCCCTGCAGGTCACACACTCATCTACTGGTAAGCACCGAGTGATCAATCAGTCCCAGAGGGGCACCGATCACATCAGCTGATGGTGACAGAAGCTATCTAAACCCTTCACATCACGGCACAACTCGATAAATCTTTGCAGTGCTAAGGTATTTGGCAGTTTGGCTTCTTTACAAAGGCAAAAAGGAGTAGCTCATCCAGTTGGTGTCATCGTGGAGCTTTGGCCCTGCCAACATCCCCTCTGTTAAAAAGCTGGCCGGGGGACAGACATCTTCAGCATTCACAACTGTTCAATGAGCTGTCATATTAGTTCTCCAAGATGTGCTGCAGCATCCTTCAAAGAGACCGTGACAAGAGGAGATTTAAAAGAAAACCGTGATTTGTTTGTTAGATGCTGTGTTATTTTTTGCTCCTTAATATTACATTTCAGCCATTGCATTCATCAATAAACTTAGTAGGACTCTGCCTGACATTTTAAAAAACGCAATCAATTATGAAAAGTCATGCTGTTTGAGAAAATGTTGAAAATGTGAATTTAGTGACTCTCCAGGCTTTTAAGCTAATCTTATTATCCACATAATAATGTCCAGGGGCATAATAGCCTCCAGAGGACCAGACCATTGTGTTAGTCACAGTGGAGTAAGTCTGTAGAAAAAAAATAATTGCCTTGACCTTATCTAAAGTTTTCTGATGGCAATATCTGAAATCCAGTCTTTCAGCCATGAGTGTTTGCACACTCCTTTTACAGTGGCTAAAGGACAAATGGAATTGTGGCCTCTTCTTTCAAGTCCCACTCCCACCAAAGATGCTAACCCACGGAGCTCAGACTACCACAGGCCAGTCTCCTCACACATACCAAAGCAAGCATATTCTTGGATAATCTGGATCCCCTTCCTAACACCTGGGACTATTACACTAAAAGAATATTAGTTCTTTTTTTAATTGTGCACAAAAAGCAGACCGTGCAGTGAAAGAAATCGTGGTTAAAAGTGCAGCCCTGCCCCCATCCTCGCTGTGTCTGATTTCAAAAGCTCAGCTGTTTTATATGTGGAAGTGTTAGCAGCTCCTTCCACCTGAAGTGAAAGGAGCCTTATCAGCACAACTGTGGCCAGCCTTAAACCTTGATGCAAACAACCCTTGCCCAGAAGAATCTAGTTCCAATCTCTTTATTGCTCACCTAAGGCATTTGTTGCACTTGATAGGCTGTGAAGAAGGACAGCCACATTGATCCCAAGATTATGGGATTGAAACTAACGGGAACTGTTATAAAATTTTAATATATGCCATCTTCCAGACAAAAGGAGACACCAGGGAGAGCTGACCTTCGAGTGCAGAAACCTTAACAGCATGTCAACAGTGGGGTTACATTTCCCATACAAAAACGAATGACAAAATTAGGGAGATTGCTCTACAGTTGCACTGTCTAGAAAGAACAGTCCAGACTTCGGTGAATTTGTGGGTTATATAAAAGACTGAAAAAACACAGACGTATAAAATGCTGATACAGTTGCCATTGATTTCAAGCAAATCTGTGCCAAACGACAGTTCACAGATGATGCAAGTGTTATCTCATCTTAACTTCTGATTGTACACCCACAGGATTGACACTTTTTTTAGCAACCAAGTCCTCCTTCAGTTTGTACCTTTCCATTCACAATCATTATTCAGGGGGAGAAAAAAAAGCAACCACCTGCTCAAAATAAGCAGTATATTCTCCACAAACAGAATTTCATGAAATAAATTAAACAAACAGTTTCGGCCAGAGATAAAAAAAAAAATGGTGAAGAGCCAGAGTAGCTTGAAATTTCAAGGGACCTCTGGAGTTTATCTAGTCAAACCCAAAGGAAGAAATATTTTAAGTCTAAAAGCCTAATTTTAAAATGTTGGGATCTTTTAGCAGGTGAAACAGTCTGTGATTGATAACCTCTTTGTTTTTACAAATTTGCCTTTAAAAAGCATAGAAAGTTGATCCTTTCAAACGGATCCTGCCCTGTTTTATCCCAATCACTCTGTTCAGGAAACATTTGGCAACCTTATTCACCATTTCCCACCATCTCTTCATTATTGGGCTCTACCCAAACTTATATCCACAATGGCTTAATTCTTTCCACAACAAACTCCAATCCTCTCATGAATTTGGCAATAGGAATGGCGTTAATGAAAAAACAAACCCAACAACAACATCATCAAAAAAAAAAAAAAAAAAAAAAAAAAAAAAAAAAAAAAAAAAAAAAAAAAAAAACACACACACACACACACAAAAAACAAACCAAAACAAAGTGAAAAAAAAAAAAAAAGTCACAAACCTCAAAAGTGCCCTTCAAAAAGAAACTCAGTGTCTTCAGAGGAACAGCACTCAAGAAATGGATAAGTTTCCCAATGATCAATAGTTCATTTCACATTAAGAATATTTCTCTGGCTGCTCTACAGAATGTGCTCTGTAGCATCTTGCAGTACTCCCAATGGCTTTTATTAAAAATTCAGAATATAGCAGCTTTATTGATTCTTTTTCTGGTGTTTGAATTCCCTATGACTGTGTCTGGCACCCACCAAGGAGGAGATGACAAGTGACCTCGGGTAATAAGGGAATTACACAAACTTATATGAAGAATAAACTGTCACCCATAACCATGCATTTAATATGGAAAATATTATTTTGCATTAGAACTACTATATAAGAATAACCAGAATACTCAGCCCTTTGCTACCAAGCCACACCAAGACAACAGTGTTGAGAGAAGTCCTTTCAACCTTGGTCATGCTTACAAACATTCCTGAAAAAGCCCTGGAAGGAAAAGGTGCATATTTATACAGATCTTTGGAGGAAAGCCACGTACTTCCCTGTTTGAACCAGCTTTGCACTGGTTCATGAAATTCTGATGATCCTACACTAAGTCTGTATAGCAGAGATATTTCTGCCTTTGCACTGTGGGAAACCACTTGCTGAGGTTTCCTGTTTACTCTCCAGATCAATTATTCAGCCACATGTGTCTGCACAATACGAGTGTTTTTAAAGCACACAAGGCCTAATTATGGTCTTAGGTTAAATAATTAAACGAGGATTGCCAGAATGTTTATCCAGGCATGTGCACTCAAGAAAGGCTGCTGGAAAACAGGTGAAGTCCAAATATTCTCCACATAAAAGCATCTTCAGGAAAGCATGGTGGTATTAACTTTAAGGAACCAATATTCTTTCTGCTCTGCCAGCTATCTCCTACCAGACCTCAGAGTCACAGTGAAAATTGAGAAAATCATGGAAAAGTCCTTGTCACACGAGGGGCAGCTGGGAGATTGGTTCTATCAGCTCTATTTAAGACACCCTAGAGAGGGAGATGACATTTGCTGAGAATAAGCAAGAACTAGAGCTTAGATGGGCTTAAGCAGAACTATTATTAAAGATGCTTCATTAATTAAATTCTTCTAAAAAAATTTACCTTTACTGATTCATCCATCAAGACCACAGAGCTAACCCTGAAGACTCCATAAAAAGTAGAACTCCTCCATGCTTTTATGTGTTCTTTGTAGAGAGGCTGCTAACTGGGTTTTTGGGTCCAGCGACTCATCTCCTGGCATAATGAATTTCATCTGCACTTTACAACCTGGGATTTGTCCGAGTTCTAGACCATTTTAAGCCTTCCAGCATGCTAGCACCTGTACAGTCCCCCAAAAGAATGGCAGTCTCAGAGATGAAGAAATTCCAAGAAGCCCAGAGAAACAAACTGCACATTGTTTGCACTTGTTCACAGTCTTCTTTCAAGTTAAGCAAGAAATAACATCAAGAATAGGATCTCACAATTACAGTTAAGTTCCTCTGCTCCTGCACCCAGCCTTTACCTCCTCTTATGGTCACAGCATAAGGTGCAGTGTTGCACATCTCAGTGCTGGGCTAGGTAGGACTTCAAATTAATTAGCTTCAGGTCGCTGCTAATTTTATCTCTTTAATTAAAGACAACACCAAATATAGAGTTAGGAGCAGCCCCACACTATTTGGTGCCTAGTTTCTCATTAATTGCTGATGGAATTTTTTTTTTAACTGCTGTTTTCTCACATGACACTTTTGCTATCTGTTTCTCTTTATAAAATGCTCAGATTGAACTCTAGGAGCCCTCTTTTCCCAGATAAAAATGATTTTTTAACTTAGTGGGAATCCATGGTACAGTTTCTAATGCCACGTAAGAGTGTAGCTGTAAAAAGTTGCTCATCCTTTTTTCTTTTTCCTTCTCCATTTCCCCCCTTATAGAGCACTGCAAGCACACTGTAAAGTAGCAGCAATTCAGAAGGCTTTTCCAAATAGTTTCTTAAAATATCTAATTTTTTCATCATTTCCTTTTTCTATGCCTGAAATATGTTAGGAAAGAAAATTGATTCACAGTAAGAAGTAGCAGATCTCCTGGCAAAACAATCTCACATTCCTATTATGTCAAAAAGAGGAAAACATATTGAACCAATGTTGTAAAATTGATGTAAAAAACTATGAAAAGTTGAGCATACCCAATAAGCCAGAGTCTTGCTGTAAGGTGCTTGCTTTAATAAGGAAAGTATTTAACCTTTGGAAGCACTTACTATGGATTTAATGAGCTTAACAAGAAGTATTCATAACTCCTACCTTTTCAAAAGCTTTCCCTTTCATTCACTGATAAATCATAGACTTGTTTTTAAACTTAAACATTGACTTTCTGATGCAGAATAGCAAAGTCTCGTATGCAGTGATCTCTTCCCTCCTTAAGGTAAGGGCTGGTTGCCAAATCAGAACTCCAAGCTGCTGCTTTTGTCAGGGCATGGGTAGTCTAGTTGTGTTGTATTTTATATTTGTTATACTGCATTCCCCCACTTGAATCATATCTGGATTTTAGTCTTGGTCTCCAGGGGTAAAAAACTCTTGAAGATCTTGAGGAATGAGAAACTCAGTAGGTTGCACTGCTTGGGTGTTAGACTAAAGAAGATTTCACAGTGAAAGAAAGCAGATAAAGACTTCTACAGTGATTCCTTTTCTCAGCTCTGGCAGCCATAGAACACATCCAAGAGCCTGTATTTCTAGCTGCTAGCCTGTTACTCTATCTACAGAAAATTGGATAAGATGATGGGAAAACAGGTCTACCCTGAAGACTCCTAGTTTGTAAAGTGGCAACAGATTTGTGGAGATATACATAAACATATGTATCTATGTGTCTTTCCTCTTCGTTGTCTTGAAGCTTTATTTCAGAAGGGTTTCTGCAACTCTGTTCTCCCCTGCTTGCGCTTTGTTGGTTACAGTGAAGTGAGACAACCTCAGAGTCAGCATTTTGTTTATGGGTCTGTGCCACACAGGGCTATGGGGGAGATAAACCTGCCAAAGGAAACTCTCGATATGTTGCCAGCAAAAGTTTGAAAAGCATCATGAAAACAAACATGTTTAAATCAGGTCTTTTTGAGGGGGTGTTGGGGTAGAGGGATGGGTGGTGAGAGGGCACTATTTGTTCACCTGGTAATAGTGTTATACATGGCAAGTGTCCCATTTTAGACTTACCCTGACCTGAATCTGTCATCTGGAAGAAAAGGCTGTTTTAAAGAGCACAGAGTCCAAAGAATGTTTTTCCCAGCCTCTCCTGCACGTTGTTTAATTCTCCTTTATGTTAATGGACGTAAGTTAAATGCAAACTGTAGTAGCTGAATTAATGTTACTACTGGTGGTTGTTTTCAAAAGGAAAAGCAGTTTTAGGAAGGGCTGTTTTCAATTTGTAAGATTATAGTTTGCCATTTTCAGTGAGCTTCATAGACCTGTCAGATGCTGTTCCTGAATCAGAAAAGGAGACAGGAGAGCTGCTAAAAGGCCTAATTCTAAAAGACAGAAGACATGCATGATGAATTTTAAATGACAAGGTAGAGCTCTGCTTCAGGTCACTGGTGCTTATGTGAAGGTTCATCAGGGCTGTGCACTGGAGGGAATTTGCTGGTGCCAGGAGCTCTTTGTGCATTTGTGTAACTGGCTGCAGAATGGACTGTGTGCCAGCAGGCAGCACATAGCACACCAGCCTGCCCCTGGAGCTTTCCACTGAGGGGTTACAGACAGTGCCTCGTGGTGAGCCTGCTACAAGGTGTGGCATGTGAAGAACTCAGAACTCAGTAACCACTGAGTGGAAGTGTAGTGTTTTGCTGTTTGTTTTAAAAAAAACCCAAATTGAACAAATAATAATTTTTTTAAGTCCCCCCAGCCTGAAAAAGCCCATGTTCCCTCAGAATTGTTTTTATCTCCCTTCCTGCCCAGTTCTTGCTTTGGCCTATGCTGCAGAAAGTCTGCCAGCTCCCCTGTTCAGAAGTGGGGGCAAAGGACCAGGGCTGCCTTTGATGACCCTGTCAGCACAGCACATGAATGCCCCCTGTATGTCAAAACCCACCTTCTGAGCTCTGTGAAGTATTTGAATGGCACTCTCTGAAGGCCTCAAGTGCTGATGTCTCATCTCTTCTCATTCAAAGCATATCTAGATGATGATGACAGAATGTTATGTGACTGGTCCAGTAAATGTTGTTACTAATGCACTGTTCCTAATACTACTGAATTGCATTGCCTCTAGAATAATAATGGGGAGAATTGCTTCTCATTCACACAGCAATATGACCCACAATGCTGACAGTGCATCACATGCCTCACCTGACCTCTTTTTTGGCTCTGGCAATGCACCAATTGCTTTGCAGCCCTTTTATCAGGCCATCTTGAATAGAAGCTGGAAATGGGAAGTAGGGGATTTGAAAATGGGCATCTGGAAGTACTGGTGTGAATATTGAAAGGTGGTAGAGAAGGAGGACATTCCCAGAAAGTCCTTGTTTTGACCATCTTTCCCTCCACAAGAAGTGCCAGTGTATCCCTGAAGTGCTGGTCTGTGGGCTGTCCTTCTGAAGGAGAACAAGAACACAACGATCATCCTTTCTAGTCAATCTACATGCATGCCTTCTCAGTTCAACTTCAGCCACCTCAAACTCACTCATGCCAGTCCTTTTGATTAGTTAACTTACTGCCCGCATTGAATGCCATTCTGAAATTAAAAGGCTGGCACATGAAAGCTTCAGCACAGAACCTTTGCTGGGCCTATTTGTTGAGAAGTCCAGTCCTTTCACTCAAGATACTAATTGTCCTGGCCCATCAGGCATGAGCCTCCTGAGCCTCAAGGAACTTGGATGCAGGAGAAGGAAAATGCTAAACCTATTCTAATTTAATAAACTGTGTTCAGAAAAGGGTTAAAATTGCTATTTAGGTATGTAGACAATAAGAAACCAATTTTTAAAGGAATTACTAAGTCTGGAAATAGGCGATTTTTCATGGCAAATGGAAGTATTAAGATAATACTCGAGGGTTTGACTCATAAGGCTGATTTTACAATTCTGCATCACCCTGTAGAAGGCAAAGTGCTGTGCAAAAGTCATCCTAGGAAGTTTATTTGTTGCAGCTATTTGAGACAGCACTCTGAGCCCAACACACTCTGCAAAACAGAGGTTGTGCACCCTTCTGGGGGAGAAAGGGACTGTGTTGTCTGTCTGGTGCTGTGAGGACAGAAAAAAATTCATGCTGAAATTCCTAGATTAGATATAGAATGAATGTCTAGGATAAAAAGCAACATATTAGTAATTAAAAAGATGTATATATCCCTGAATATAAACCACACAAGAGACACTGTAAAACACTGTAAGGTCTCCGAGTCACAGTTTGTGTTAACACCCTTTCCTAGATAAATACTGAAAAGTGACTGGATAATTGCTCACTGTGGCTAAAGTTAATGCTGTGATACAACACTGGGTGGGAAATACCACATGGCTGAGAGGTCAAGTGGTAAATTCATATGTGGCCTCTAAAATGGAAGATCCAAAATTCAGGACCATCTTTTCAGCACATCAGTTGAAGAACGTGTCTTTTCCTTACCACTGGTTTCGATCATCAGGGTGAGTAAAAAAATAGGAGTGATTTGCTGAACCTCTGTTAGGAAGGTGAATTTGAATTTCTCAAGTCCTGTTCCACTGACCTATCATTCTCACTTTTTGCTATAAACCAACTTTTTAAAATAAAATATTTCATGTATAGAGAAATGAAAATACAAATTAGGAAATTTTAGAAATTATTTGAAAATACCTTCCAAATTGCTGCTACTTTACAATGTGATTGCAGGGCTTTATAAGGGGGAAAAGATAAAGAAGGGAAAAAAAGAATGAAAAACCTTTTACAGCTATACTCCAGTGTGGCATTAAATACTGTGTCATTGACTCCTACTGAAATTAAAAAATTACTTTTATCTGGCAAAATAGGGCTCCAAGAGTTCTATTTGAGTATTTTATACAGAAACACAGACAGCAAAAGTGTCAAGTGAGAAAACAACAGCTAGAAAATAAACTCAAATCTGCATTTTGAACTGTGAACTCCAATTTGACTGCCAGAATCCTGCAACCACAGCACAGTACACAGAGTAGAGAAAAAACAACTACCCATCAGCAATTAGCATCTTCTCCAGCCAGGGTCCCAAAATGGCCTGGCTGGGCTTGTTGGATGTTCACAGGGGTAAATCTTCCTTACATAGATCTGCATGCTTGAAAAGAGCTTTAAACTTGCTCTGCTGGACACAGAATAGCAAGCTAGTGCTGCATTCCCTGGTAAGGGATTCACTAAGCAGAGATTTTTTTTTAATAATAAAAGCCAGAGGAGGTGGAGGAATCAACACCATGCTTTTGTTTGTACTGAAAAGACTTTGCTGAGACACCAAATCCAAGGACTCTTCCACCATGGTCATAACCGGTATAAATCAAACCAGATGTGCTAGCATAGTTTAGACCACCTTGAGCACTTTTACCCACTTTAACCTCTTCAGCCTCTATTGATACAAGATAGGGTTTGAAGACCTGCCAACACCCAAACCTACAATAAAGCTAAAGAGAGAGACAAGAGTATCAGGGGAAGCCTGGGAGAGTGGAGACCCTCTCCACCCACCAATCGACCCAGAACACGAGTTCAAGCCCTCCAGGTTCCCACCAAGGCCCACCTCTCCAGATGGCAGCTCTTAACCCACATCCTCCTCCTTCCTGCCCCCACGAGCTTTCAGCTCAGCAAGCTCTGCTGTTTGGCACCATCTTTTTTCTTACCTCCAACCCAATGCAGCCGCTTGTCTTCTCAAACAGCAATCAAAGGCGATGCTGAGCCTCGAACATCATCCACTGCCGCAGGCACAGGTTTTAAAAATACCATACAGCATCTGAAGCAAAGGAGAGGCTGTGTATGGCAACTCTCTTCCCTCTCTTCAGCATTGTTCCACACACTCACTTGGCTGCCAGGCTGCCAAATGCCGGCGCTCTGAAGGTTATTAGGCTATTGTTTATGACAATGGGAGTGTGAAAGTTTGCAGTCACGATAACATATCCCACTTCCAAAGGGGAAGACGTGATTAAGAAAATAACGCTTACACACAAAAACCTCTCTCTGTCCCTTTATGCAGCTGACAAAGGAGCTTTCTTCTCTCCTTCCCTACTACCTCATTAAAAAAAAATTAATCTCAAAATATAATAAAGAGGAATGGAAAAAATAATTTAACAGATTTTTTTTCTACATGCATTATACAAAGCAATTTTTAGCCTAGAAAGAGGTACTGCTGTTCACCTAAATTGACTCTTGAGGGTATTTTACTTAGAATAAATGTTTAATAGATGTTAGCTCAGTTGAAGTAGTAAATAGCTCATGGAAGAGAAATAGCTCTAAATCTCTTCATAAATAGTAATTTTTCCATAAGGGCTTCCACACGGGCTAAAAGCATACCTGCACTACTGATAGATCACAGGCCAATATTTCTGCCTGTCACTTCATTTGTTTGAATAGAAATTAATTAGAATTTTGAGATCAAGCTTTCTGCCCTCTCTCTCTCTCCTATATGCACAAAACACTTTCTTAGGAGCAATGCACATAATTGTGTGCTGGACTGGAAGGTCAGACAAGCCTCTTCTGGTGCCTCCCTGCCACAGATCCCTTGAATGGCTGCAGACAAGCCACATAACCCTGCTGCCCCTCCCCTGTCCCCAGCCAGCAGAGCTGGAGTAGCATTATTTCCCCTCTTTACACAGGACCTGGAAAAGCACAGCCAGCAGCGTTTGTGACTCATTCACCACAGCACAGAGGAGCGACGCTCATACGACGTTTGTAAGAATTCATAGGCTGGTTCAAAGTGTGACTTTAAAGGCAGTTTTTCTTTTTCATCTTGCCTGCCTTTTCTTCCTGCTTCAACCTTTCATACAGCCTCTTCCTTCCCAGGGGGTTCAAACCTGCTCCCAAACACACGCCACGCATCAGTGACACTGGGACAGGGAGTGAAGGCAGGCGTGTCACCAGGCACTGCTGCCCACCCAATCCCTCACACCTGCTTTCCCCAGAAGCCCTCAGATCCTCCCTGCAGGAACAAGAGCAAAGAAAGCTGAGAATCACCACTTGCTCTGACAGGTGATAATTCCCTGTGCAACAGCAACGGTGTTTGGAGTCTCCAATCAGGTTGAACAGGATGAAGGGAGAGCTGCTGAAAAACGTTTATTCAAATAAACAACCCCAACCCAGACTTTCAGCCCCTGTCACACCAGTTCATTCACAATTTGCACTACTTTGCCAGGTGCTTTCAGCTAGATGTTGAATGACAATTTTGTTCCCAACACTAGTGCTGTTAATCCAGTTAACAGATGTTGCCTCAGTCTCTCCCACAGACAGGGTGTCCTTGCAAGTGATGTGCTCCAATCCTACACGAAACCAGGCTGAAGCCAGAGGCACTGCACTTCCTCTCCCTCCCACAGCTGGCTAAGCAGGGAACCCAGGTGGTTCTCTCATCCTCTGGTCCAGCTCTGAATATAGATTTTTTACAGAAAAAGGAAAGTTTGACTTTATCCACAGGAGGTGCCCTAACCACTGCCCTGTGCACTTAAAGACTGGCTACCCTTGCTGTTGATTTTTAACTATGTGCTCTGCTCCCATGAGATGAAAACAATGAAAACAAAATTTGTTTCCAGGGAAGGAGTATTTCATTTGATCCTCCCAAAGCTTTAAGAAATAACTTTCATTTTTCTTTCAAAATGAATAACAAGTTAGATGAAGATTTCTATCAGGACAAAGCAAACAAGCATTTGTGGTTACTTGGTTCAGTGGGCAAATAAAAAGAAATAAAATACTTTATTCACCTAACCCTGAAGGCAAAGGCAAATGTTTTCTGACACATGAACACCAGAAAGCACATCTGCTTCAATCCAGGTCAACAGTTTAGCAGTACAATTTGGGCTTCCCCTATCTCTCAAGTACCTGAGGCTTTAGTTGGGGCTCGAGGTAGTGAAGTCCCATCCACTGTAAGCAAAGGGCAGGTTGATGAACCTCAATAGCCACAAGTCTACAGGGCCAGATGACATTCATTCCAGGCTCCTGAAGGAATTGGTTTGATGTTGTGGCCAAGCCACTCTCCATCAAATTTGAAAAGTCATGGAGTCAGGTGGAGTTCCCAGTGATGGTAAAAAGGAAACCACTCATGTTTTTAAAAAGGGAAGAAAGGAAGATCCTCCTCACCCCTGTGCCTGAGGAGATCATGGAGCAGATCCTCATGGCAGCAAGACAAAGAGGTGACCCAAGGCAGCCAGCATGGCTTTGCTGAAGTCAAATTGTGTCTGACCAATCTTGTGGCCTTCTGTGATGGAGGGACTGATCCCTGTCATCTACCTGGAGTTCTGTTAAATTCTTGACACAGTTCCACGTGACACCCTTATCTCTAAATTGTAGAAACATGGGTTTTAAGTGTGGATTACTTATTGGATAAGGAACCGGATGGACAGACACAGCCAGAGAGTTGTGGTTCTATGGCCAAGTGGAGGCTGATGGCATGTGGTGTTCCTCAGGGCTCTGTCTTGGGATCGGAGCCCTTTAAAACCTTTGGCAATGCCATTAAAAGCAAGATCAAGTACGCCCTCAAAGTCTGTAGACAGCACAAAGCAAATAAGATGACAACACAATTCAAAATATTAAACTACGTCATTGCAGTTTGTTTCATTTTCTCTCTTTATTCATTTTCTACCCAACTCAGTGTTGTTTGGTTCTTTGTGAGCATTTTTTGAGACAGAAAAAAACCTCCTGATAAAGTTCCAAGACTGGATCCTGCAAACTCTGTAATTCTGCACCGAGTAAGGTACCTGTTCAAAGAAATAACTGGAAGCAAAGAGAGCTAATGGCCCACAAATTGTACCAGTAGACCTTTTATCCTAGAATAGTTAGGAAAAGCAGCTAAAAGACACAAACCAGCCATATTTTCAGTCAAACTCCCAAATTATGCACTACATAAACCTCTAGAGAAAAACCATACTAGCAAATGCTGTTTCCTGTCCCACTTTCCATTTTCAAAGCATTCCACGTGCATGAAATTCTTTGACCCCACACACCCTAAAAGAATTAATGATAACCCCCTTAGCATCTTTGCTTCATGTTTCTTGCTCATGAGATATCATGCAAACATGGAGTGGAGCTAATGCTGAAAATTAAAGGATTCCTGGTACAGACTACGAAGTCAACAAAAACACTGCCAGCAACGGAAACAAGAACCATGTCAGTCTCGTTACCTCGAGATCATTTGGTTTAACTTTTCAGCATCTTTGCATCTTTCTTGCAACAGGAAAATGTTCTGATCATCTCCATTCTATTAATTAAGGATAAAAAAAGTCACCAAATCAGTGTCCTGAGGCCTCACAACCTTTTTCTGTGTATCCCTATTACCTGGGTGGTGACTCCTTCAGCACAGAGGGCCAAGTGACAGCTGGAGAAACCCATGTTGCTAAATTATACTCATGCTCAAAGTTTATTTAATCCTTTCTGTTTAAGGTTGAGTGCAACTCTGCAAACTATTTAAAACTAGGCAGGCCAGCCTTCCTAGTCCCAAGAGCCTCACACCACAGCATCCTCATACAGCTCCAACTATTTAGCCAAGCCACTTACAGAGAAATCCCAGAGATCATTCAACAGGAAAGGGATGATGTGAGCCCTTAGGAATCACACCCCGGTTACAAGTGGGAGCTGCCACAAGGAGCCCTTTCAGACATTGACCCATCTCTATAAGCCAAAGTGTGCAGGCAAGTGGGTATTAACAGCCAATTCAGGTAGGACTTCCTGCAAGGAGCTCGGCAGTTCCATCCATCTCCTCCCCTCCTGACACCTTCCAGGCCGCCCTGCTCCCAAGCGTCTGCTGCTCACACACAGTTCCTCCTGCAGAGGAATCCTGGCGTGGTGGATTACAAACAAAGCAAACCAAATGTAAACATGTCGCTCTGTACAAGGCTCACAAGACATTGACACTGACAGCTGATGCATTACCTTTCCCACAGAGGTCAGCCCCTGTGTTTCCCTCAACACGTGGCTATTAAGAACATTAAACACCAACTGTTCGCTCATTCATACGGTTTTGGCTGCCTTCTAATTTTTCCTCCACTTCAATCCAGGTCATGTGAACTTCTACCTTATTTTTCCAACTGCAATTCCACTGGGTGGTTTCCACCTCCTTACATTCAGATTTAAAAAAAAACAAACCAACAAACCAACCAAACCAACCACAAAACAAAACCCACACTTCAGTAATTCTTTGCTATCAGAGCCAGGGATAGGTCACCTCAGAATCAGTTAAGAGAAACTGAATTTATGGTCTAATGTATATCATCACTAAGCCAAGAAAACCACAATCAATAACAGGTCACGTTCAACTGAAGTTTCTTGGCAACAGCCCCATGAAAAATGTTAGGGCTACTCTCCTCTTCGTTTTCCCATATGTTTCAGAAACCACTGGGCACTGCCCCCTCTGCAGAACTCATGCATTCTGCTGGAAACCCTACACAGCAGTAATTTGTGAAAATTTCTGGAGTACAGCTCACGCATTGTCAGTGAATTTAAGGAGATCAAGTCACTTGCTTCATCCATCTTCCCTTGTTTTCTTCAGCTGCAGGAGAAATGGACCATTTCAAATTGATCAGACCCTCAATATTCTCTCTTCACTACTTCATTCAAGCTCAATTTAGCCTCCAGTCACAGTTAAAAAACTACTCTCTATAAAAATTAGTATTGGACAATGGATGATCCCTGAGAAATGGATGCAACAACATGAAAGAATTATTCACCTGGTAAATGGGTTATTAAAATTAACTACTTTCTCAATAGAACACCACCAAGACACAAGTGCAAATAAAATTAACTCTGGGTGCTCACTTAAGAGGATGATTATACAATAACTGTTTGCCCACACTGAAAGGAATTGTAGGAGGTAAAGCAGTAAAACTCAACTCTGCTTTGTGCAAATTATGATCCTAAATTCTTATAGAATACATTTGGCTTCATCATTATCACTTATAAAAGTCATACTTCATCATACACTTAGCACAAACCAGGTTTAGACTTTCTTAATGCTATGTAGGTAGTATTTATGTAAGAAAACTGCGAGGACCAGATCTATGCCAGTACAGGAAGGACTCAGACAGCTTAATAGGGCAGGAAAGCAAATCAGTACATTAACATCACAAGTACCAAAGATTTGCTCAATGCAGGAACCAAACATCCCCAAAGTAAAACTGCTTCTGGTGAACACCAGTAAAACTTTGGTTAAACTGTTTAGCTTTGGTTCAAAGCAAATCCATTTCCATTGCAGATTAGAAGAGCTAGTTTTTAAATTTCCCCCAGTCAACCCAACTGAGAATCACTGCTTGCCTTCAAGTGCACCTCTTTGAGCAGCTAACTCCAAAAGCTTTCAGGGATGCTTCTTCAAAACAGGTTTTACTGAACTTCAAAGCAGCTGGTACCTGACTTTTTTTTTTTTTAACAGACAAACTAAATTCATTTACTCAGGTGACAAATTCAACCCATAATTAGATAAACACCTGGAAAGAACACTGCCATAAGAAATTTCAACTGGATACAAGGACCAAATTTTTGTTTTACTACAGCAGGAAGTGAAGATCCCAGATGGAAGAAGGCCATTCCTCCTAATCACATCCTAATAAAAATGAGGATTTCAGAGAACATACAGTCTGGTCATCCATTCAGTTGATAAACAAAAGCAGCAGAAATCATCCAATAAAGACTGCTGCAATGTTCTCAAACTGAATGCTTCACAAGAAGAAACCAACCCACAACCAAAATAAAACAACAAACCACACAAAACACTGCACAAAAACACCACCACTCCCAGTGCATAAAATAATCCTTAACAAACCAATTCCTTACATTTTACTGCAGAAGCAGAGGATGACTGATGTGTCAGTCACTTTGGTAACACCCACTTATGCCACTATGTCAGAAGCTTTAAGTGGCATCTCCTGGGTGAAGGTACCACAGCCTCTGTCCCTGTTCATAAGGAACAGTGGGAAGTCATTCACATCACACTTGACATATCTCTAGCAGCAAAGGGGAGGGCACTTTTCAAAGATGTCAGACTAGTGCTTGACTAGAAACTCAAAGGGGTCACTTTTATGGGCCAAAATAAATATCTAAATTGCAACAGCAGAGATAAAAGAGCATTAATAAATAGCCAAAATAGGACCATTACCAGCTGTAGACTATCAGAAATTTTAGTTCAAGAAAAAAAAAACCCAAACAAAAAA
>VXAU01001358.1:2051749-2236517 GCA_013399695.1 Formicarius rufipectus
GGACGTGCCGGGCGCTGCCCCCGCTCGGAGCCGCCCCGGCCCCGGCCGGGCCCGAGCCCGCGGAGCCCGCGGCAGCGCCCCCTGCGGGGGGCGGGGGGCACCGGGGATGCAGCGGGGGTGCTCCCGTGAGCATCCCTGCCCGCCCAGCTCGGAGCGCCGCGCTTGTCTCTGGTGCCCTTTCAGCACACCTGGGGAGGAGATGCGGTTTTCTTGCACTGCTGAGGGGGCACCAGTATAGGGTTCACTAAGTCCAAGCAGGATTTCCAGTGAGCCGACTGCTTGAAGTTAAATTCGGGCTGTAACACTCACATGCGGGCGGAATGTGCCCGCAAGCCGGGGAGGCAGCGGTGCCAGCCTGCGAGAGTGAAACAGGCTTGGGTGGTTGCTGAGGGGCCACTGCTCCTCCCGGCATGGGCGCTCTCGCTGACTGCGGTGCCTCGCTGGATGTCCTATCAGGGAGAAGGGATAGGATGGCCCCAACTAAGCAAAAAGGGAGTTCTTGCAGTCAAAACACAGCACAAGGACTTGGGATATCAGGATTCACTGTTTGACTTTGCCCACCCGCGGCAGCCGCTCGGTTCTTGATCTACCGAGCAACCGTGGCGATGCCGAAGTATGCTCTCGTGAAAAGTCTGGCTGGCTTCCCAGAAATCCTCGGATTACACAGGGAATTGGATTTATACTTGTCAGTTAAACAAGTGCTCAAATATTTGTGGAGTACAGCATCTTTGTGCCATAGCTCCCCATCTATATAATCTGATACTCCCCACCTCAAAAGAATCTGATGAAGATAAAAATTCATAGACCTCTCTGAGATACACCAATTTGACAATAGAGTTCCTGAAGCATATCCATGAGATTTGCTTCACTCCATAGTCCCCTAAACAGGCATAGAGATATAAACACAAAACCTTTTGAAAAGAGTGTATCTCCAGTGATGCAAATGTTTCAGCAAAGGGAAGGAGTGCAAGACAGAAACAAGTCAGTCTTATCCTGTGAATTTCATGTCAGATGTTTTTTGAGCTGGAAAATCCTGGACTACTGCTCTTGAGCACGACAAGGTGTCAAACAGAGAACAGGCAGGCAAACACATTTGCTAGCCCAAATCAGGAGCACTCACCACAAGTCTTCCACATTAAAAATTGTAAGAGCCACCACTTGAGGTGTAGCTGAAGCCTTCTGTCAGAACTCGCTGATCCTCTAAATAGAGTCTTCAACATGATACTGCTGCAAAGGTTAGAATTATACACTGTAAACCTGATTTTTTTTTTTCACATTGCTGATAAAGTGCAACAAAACACAGCATTTTATGGAGCATGTTATGCAAAAAATCCTGCTGATCAGTAATCTGTTCACCGCATTAAAATCAAAGATTAGTCATTCTAGTAATGCATTCACAGAAATAAACTACTTTTATAGTACAATGAAAATTACTCAAAACTGGTCTACATATAACATGCAGTATGACTTCCCTTGTCTTCTCTGCTTACCTCTTCTCTGTTACTATTTTTATAAAGCTGTGCAATTATTTTTTCCTTGTGCACCCAGTGCATAATAGCATAACCACAAAATGAATCAAGTTCTCCAGGAAGTCAAGATTTCCTTTAGTTTTACTTGGATCTCAAAAGTCTTTTAGCTTAGTAACAGCAGAACTACGTTGCACAGAAAAGCATGGGCGAAGCCTCCAGGGGAAATCTGTGTGTCAATACAAAGCCAGGTTGTGCTGGGCAAGGCTGCTTGACTCCTGGACTCTGCATGCTGTGTCATGGCTGGGAGCTGTGACAGCACACTGGAGCTGCTTCCTGCTGGCAGGATGCAGCCTCTTGCACACCAGGATGCTGGATGTTTAGCTCGGCTCTCTGGAAAACAGCAAGAAACACAGGATGCCCTGCAGGAGTAAAGGAGACCTCATGCATCTGTGGCTTTGGCAAGACTTCCACAAAACATATTTGTGGTCTCACTGTAGGCTGGAGCTTCCCACGAGGATAACCTACAGTAGGGGGCTGTGAGAAGGAGCAGGATCTAACCTCCATCTGTGTTTAGCTGAGTCCAGATGGACATGGAGTGCGAGCTTTCTGCTCTCTATCTTACTCCCCAGCACTTAAGTAATACTCCTCATTCTGAGCACGGATCCAACAAGGGCCTTGAATCTCACCCTGTAGTTATGTGCCCACACAGCTACATGCTTTGACGTTCCTCTGCTTGCTAATATTACCTGCTAGTGTTGCTAAAGCACCCTTAACAGGGCGGAAAGCTGCTGTAAGTACCTGTGTCCTCCTGCGGGTGGCATCAGAATATCTTCAGTAGACTAAGGCGTGCCTAGGAAAAAGGAGAGGGATGATACTGCTGCTTGCCAAGAGCCAGTCCTGTCACAGTGCGAGGGCTGCTAAGCAGCTCACACAAACCAGACCTTTAAATTGAACGAATTATTTAAAGTAGTAAGAATTAACTTGTGTGTTAATTAAGTGTAAGTACGAGCCAGTATATCAAAGGCTAAAGATTTAAGGTGTCCACTCACTTGTAACCAGAGCAGGGTTGTTCTGTGTTTTTAAACTATCGTGTTACAACTGCCATGCATGGTTTCCGTGCCTGTATAGATCAGGAAAGACCTTATCAGACTGAGACAAGTTAGTGCATAATCTCAAGCCAACTTTGAAAACACTCAAATGCTACTCAAGTTCTAATGTCCAAAGCTGTATGGGTATAACTATGGAGCAAATAAATACCTAATCTGCAGAGTATCTTGTGCTCATTTTAGAATACTTTTTTCCCAATTTGATCATGCCTTATACTGTTCAGTTGTCCTTATTACTAAATTGCACTTCCTGAGTCAGTAACTACAATAAAGCTTAGACAATTTATACCCAGCAACCACTACCAGTTGTAAATGGAGGAAAACATTATCTTCAAAAACACACTAGAAAAAAATGTCTTGTGTTTTTTTTTTTGTTTTTTTTTTTGTTTGTTTTTTTTAACTTCCCCCCCCCTTCTTCTTCTTTAAAAGCATTTTAAATTATATCAGTTGATGTTTGCTGCCCTTGCAAGCATTGATCTACTCGCCTGACATTTATATCTGACTTTTCCACCAGACTGTACTAGATTTTGCTTAGGAACTTCATTGTCACTGTTGCTTGCAAAAGACCTGGCTTAATTGCATTAGGGACCAAACACTTGATCTCTGCAGTAACTAGTGAGGTGGGACCCTTTTGTTTTAAAGCTTAGGTCTATGAAAGAAGGCTGAGGTTCAAATCATCTGCCCTCTGAAAAACTGGCTGTTTCCAGGAAAATAAATGCCATATACTGCCTTAAAACTCATCTCTGACCTATGCTGATAGAGTATTAGTTCAAGTTTTCAATTTCCTTCTATATATTTTTTCTTAACAAAGTTATTATCAAAAAAAAAAAAAAAAAAGGCAAGATTTGTTCTCCTGAGATTTACAATTATGAATCTGTGTGTACAATAGTCATCATGAGTAGGTGGCACAGAGACTGTTTTTTTCCTGTCAGCAGTCAGGCTATTCTTAGTTTTGTATGTGGTCCTTATGTGTGTCATAGATAGGCACAATAGATACACATTGGCAGCTTTGATCACATTCAGAGATGAGCTGATCTCCCAGTCCAGGAAATTATCCTAAAACTCTCATAATGTTGGCAGCATGATTTTAACCAACAGTTCCCTAGAGCCTCTACCAGCACATTGTTCCTTTAGAGGACTCAAATAGACATATTAGACAAAATGAGAATGACACAGGAATTATATATTAAGAAAACCAAACCAATAAAAGGAAAAAAAAAAATCTACTGTGGCTACAGCTTTGGATCCCAATGCATTGAGAAATCCATACAGCAGTCTTGTGATGTGTGGCACTATCTGAACCCTCATACTCTTGGCTCCAATCCTTAATCGCTCTGGGATCCCTTAACACAGCTTTGTGGTACCAAGTAGCCATAAACTGACACCACTGCTGACAGTAGGATGTGGTATTGAGTACTGTGACAAAGGAGAGTACACGTCAGGCTGAAGGCAGGCACTGTGCTTTATAGCAAAGAAAGCTAAGTGATAGAATCTCTTGCTGTCTGCCACTACTGAGCCACAGTCATTCATGCCATGGATGACTGTGAGGAGCCTGAGCAGTGGCCAGCATCTTCCAGGAGACAAGACTTCTCCCAAGCAAGACAATCATAAGCAATAGCTGATGCAGAAATTGATGCCACTGACCTGGTAGGATTGTATTATATTTGGTGCCACCTGCTCAGCTATCTGATGTCTCTGGGAATTGACAGCAAGTGAAAGAATGGGAAGAAGACAAAGATAGCCTTGTTTCTCCAAATCATTCATTTCGTGAAGAAAATTATTTCAAAAAGAAGATAATAGAAGAAAGTGATATGGGTTGAAGATTCCAAGGTACGCAGAATCACCTCACCTTTGGCTGCCCAGCTTGCTAAGGGTTCCTTATGCCATTTTGCCATGGGTGGCACTGTTACCCTGCTCCAGGGTATGCACCCCTGTTGTGCAATCTCACAAAGCCAGCCCTGCTTAGTGATATCATCAAGTCAATCAACAGAGAGTACAATAAAAATAATCCTACCACTGAATAAAACATTTGTCACTGCCCAAAACTTAACAGAAGAAAATTGAATGCTCTCTCATCCACCCCCAAAAAGCCACAGGGGATTTCTTGTGGCTACCATGATAGTGGCCCCCAGTGATGCCAGAGAGCATCTCCCATCCTGTAGCAATGCAATGCCACTGTCAGTGGACTGCAGTGTGGAACTTTGTGAAGCAATTGTGCTTCCCCCTGTGCAGTTTAGGCCTTCTGTTCCACTGCCAGCAGTACCTGTCTGTGTGCTTCTGGCCTGAAGGCTTCACTCAGCATTTGAAGGACCATACAGCTCAGTGGAGATCAGAGTAAGCAGACAAACACACAGCTGGCACAACTGGCAAAACTTATGACCGTGTTCAGACTTAGTACAGCCTAAAACAAAGAATGCCATTACAGAAAGGGACCTGTGGCTTCTCTATAGGCTCTGTAACTGTATTGAAAACACTCTCAGCTACAGCTACTGTTTATCACAGATATACATTTCACAGTGGTAAGGACTTGCCTTACTGCAAGTCCCATAGTACCACATTGCCCATTTTTCATGAGCCTTCATATCATCAGGCAAGTAGTTAGGAGAGGTTATTCGTCTCTGCTACTACAGGATCACTATTTTGGCTCCATTTGCCCCTATATGGATCTCCAAGCTCAGTACAGGCAGCCAGCATGGTCTTTCACTGGCCAATGGACAGGTGATGCCAGACCTATCCAACATGCAGGATGCTGTCACAGCACTGGTCAGGGTGGCATAACCAAATTGCCTTCCACATCGTGGCAAGGGATGGAGGATGCAAGTTCACAGTGCACAGAAGGAAGCTGTTTGCAATAATTTTTGTCATATTTGAATTTAACATGAGGGAATGTAAAATACAGTTAAAATGTAAATTAGCTTGATAAGGATTGTGGAGAAGTGAAGAAAAATCACAGCATCTAGACATAATGTGTTAAAGTGGCACTGTGTTATTGAATAGTTTTTCTTATAGCAATGGTAGAAGTGGGAGGAATTATAGTATCACTTTGGTGGTAATTTGGCAAGTATATGATGATATACCAATACCTTTTCCTCTTACCAGCCTCTTCTGTGTTTTGGCAGCCCATAATGCTTTTTCTGTGCCCCCTCCACTGCCCTCAGAGCAAAGCTGAGAATGAGAAACAGTTCCAGCCTAAACCAAGTCGAGAACAATTGGTCCATCATAACCTTTTCCTGAATGAAACATGACATTTCACATAGACATAAAGGTTCAGTTCTGTGTGGGGATTTTTGTTCCACTAGTTAATAAAGGGTGAAGATTACACTTTGGCCAAGCTATTGCCCATATGTGTTAGGTCATTTGCCGGGCTGGTTGCTTCTTGACAGATTTTTAGCTACTGTGTAGCATGTGCGTATCTCTCACTCTGTGAAACAGCAATTGATTATTCCAGCCTCAAGCCATTTTCCTTGAAATGAAAAACTCTAAAGCTTGTTTAACGGTGAGAGTGCCTCGCTTTCCCTCAACAATTGGCTGAGAGAGAAAAAGCATCTTTTGTTAGAAATAATGGTTTGCTTAAAAACATTCAGGTCCTTTTGTGCCGAAGGTTCATGCACAGCAGGAGATTGTCTGTGTTTCAGTAATAAAAAGTGTCTACCATCAGGGTCAGAGGTGTTTCTTTGCAAGGTACTGTGGTTCCTGGCAACACTTAGAGCCTTGATATCATAGAAGATATTTAATAACCCATATTCCATGTATCCTACAGATGGTGATTTTTATTGGGTTTTATGAGAATATGAATACGGAGGCACTGCACCAAATGGGACTTTAGCAATAAAAGTACGTTCAGAGCCCTTAAATAGCTTGTTATCTTCACCATTTAAGTACATTGTTAAGTCTGTTCTCTATAATAAGGTAATACTTTTTGAAGGCAAAAATCAAGTTTTCACCATCACAACTGAAAATTCCTCTTCACTTATCCTCTAAGCAAGAAATAGAGGAAAAGCATCATTTCAATATCTTCTGATGCAAAGCTAGGATTCCCTAATGCTCTTCATAGTGTTTTATAGAAAAAGGGGATACCTTAATGCAGCTGATGACTTCTAGTTTTATTTATAAGGTTCCTTAGTATTTCACTGCAGAAAAATGTTAACTTGTCTTTTTCCTATGAGATAATAATGTCTCTTATTGTTGTTTTATTTTAAACATCAAACCCAGTTTTCTAGGCCAAAATTACCTCCAGTGCAACTTTCTTGTAGTCATGCCATTAGGCAATGCCATTTTTTTTTAGCAGTAATGATTATGGAAACCTTTTCTTAAATATCTTTATCCTTTGCTGTGGAAAGCCAGTTTTGATGCCGAGGGCAAACAAAGAGAGGCCATGAAGGTGATGTTCTGAAAAGGAGAAGGTTGGCTTCACAACTGGAGAAGAAAGAACATCCTGGAGTATTTTCTCCTTTTTGATTGGCAAACCTAGAAAGCCTTTGAGATTCCCTGCAAAACAACTGGGGGTAAATGTGGAGAACATCATTTTACCAGCAAGCCTTGCAAAGAATCAGAACTATATTCAGCAATGTCTGGCAGTGATCATTCATAGAGTAGTCACAGTGACAAGATTTCCTTCTTCCTTCAATAGCTGACCCAGAAGCAGTCACAGCCTGGTTTTCATTTCTGTTTTGTGCAATGGTATCAGTATGTTCATCTGAAGTTTTATTATTGCCCATGGATGCTTTGGCTCTTTGCCCCTCACTCTTTAAAGGGACTGCAGGTGTCCTGGAACAGGTAAGAGAAGGCAGATTTCCAGTAAAGTAGCTGTCAAATGGACAGCTCCAGGAGCTCATAAATACATTAACAGGAATTATGTGATAAATTTAAGACTGCTGAGAAGTGAATTGTCTATGTCTTAAAACATCAGTTTTAATTCTGATAAACCTGAAGTTCAATTTCTATAAGTTCAAGTTTTATTATTGCTAAGGCTGGCCTGGACACCAGCTCCACTTCTGCAAAGCATAAATTGCTGAGATTAATTCCTGAAAGCAGTATCACAGTAGGAGCCAGGGATCCCAGCTGAAATTGAAGCCCCTCGTGTTGGGACTTTACAGGAAAAAAAACAAGCTGCCAGTCCGTGTACCAAAGAAGAAGACTAGATAAGGTGGACGTGAGAGGGTGGCACAGATTAAAAGTGTGATTTATTGAAAGAATTTGTTAACAGAGCCAACAGAAGACACATAACTTGCAATAATACCCTTCCCAATTCAGCACCTGGTGTGCAAAACTCCCATGAACAACTAAACGGTCCCAACTCACCTACAGTGAACATTTAAGGGAATAAGTGCAATCTGGATTGGGATAAACCCCAGACTTCCAGAAGAGAGGCATAAAATTACCCCAAAAATGTGTACGTACCCAGTGTATTTCCACAATTGGTTAGTGAAAACTGTAGCAAGGGCAGGGTGAGGAGGAGTCAGATGCAAACAAAGAGGCCTGAGCCTTTCTGCCAACTGCTGTGGACAGTGCTAAAAAAAAGACTTACCACAGTGTCAAGGGTGGAGGAGGCTTTCAGGGGTGGTGAAAATATACACTAAAAGTATTTACACAAAAGGATGCTTAAGATGTGTTATTTGCAGTTATTTTAACTAGTAAAGTGTGAAGCAGGATGCTGACCGTTTTGTCTGTTGTTTTTTGCTCTCCTAGCAACAGAAGAAGTGTTTTTAACAGACACGAGCAACAGAAATTCAGAGAGAAGATAAAATACGTCAAGTGAAACAACAATAGGGTGATCCTTACAAGAAGATTCTTGTCCTGTGAGATTACAAGGATGCCCTGAATGGGGAACAGTCACAGCAAATCACATGAAAAAGCAAGGGCTTGAGAAAAACTCACTCATTATATTTGTATCTGCACTTTTCAGAACTTATCACTATCTTAAAAAAATTGCTTGTTTAGGAGTGCAGCTTTTCATACGGCACAGCAAATCCCCAGCCCTTTCTGACAAGATTAGGAAGAAATTTGGCCTATGCACAGGTTATTCCACATTAATCACCTGTCCACTGAGGCAAGGTTAGAATTCACAAAGATGTCAGAATAAGATGAAGCATTGGTCTGATTCAGCATGAAAAGTTCTTACACGCTGTTGCTTAAGGTTTTCCCCAAAGTGCTGACTTTTATCCTCCTTGATTTTAACTTATACACAAGTGTATTAACCAAAAAAAAGAAAGACTGTCATCTTCCTTTCTGTAGACTGCTGTGCATGCATGTATTTTCTCAGCCTGTAACGGGGCTTCCAAAAATGAAGTCTGTGATGTTTCAATGTTTCAGCCGTTTTTCGTCATAAATAAAAGGACTGAGGAATCCTTAGATTTCCTACAGAAAGGCTTTCTTTTGTGCTGTGGCTAGCACTGCTGAGCTGATATTTTCCTGCATAGTTGCTGAAGATGGAGGCTGAAGGTAACGAGAAGAACTTCAAGGGCACTGTGATTTATACCTAAGTTTTAATGAGGAAGAGTTATCTCCTGATGTGTCCCTTTTCAACTCCCTTTTTTCAAGTTAACAAAATATTTTCAAGAGTCTATTCTGACTGACCCCAACTGTTACCTGTGAAGAAGACATTTAACCATCTGCTAAAAGCATTTTTATATAGCACCTTGCTTAAATCAAAAATGTTAGCTGAAGTTCTAATTCATGATCAAAGGAAAAGAGGACGTGCACATCTGTGTCTCACAACAGTTCTGATGCTCCATGCAGGAAACCTATGGAAAAATCAGAAATCTGTGGGTTTGTGTTTTCTAGGCTCCTTTTTTATCTTCTCTGTATCAGTCCTGCATCTCTGCAAGGACCTTACATCTGCTATGTCATCTGGACTTCCATTTTTTTGTTTGTTTTCTGTCTCTTTCCTCACAACCCCCCATCTACCAACTCTTCCAAGATCCCTTTCCATGGGTTTGGGTACATTTTCCTTTCCAAACAATATTCAGGACTATCAACATTATCATTAATGACATATTTTATCATTTTATTAACAATCTTTCATTATGCATCTGCTGTACTGCTGAAGCCAATTAGGAAAATAATTACCTTCCTGTGCCTGAGTAGCAAATGTACTTAGCTCCAGAAAAAGGTGTTCCCCGGGAAGGCTCTCCCACTACATTGTAACTTACAACATGCAGTAGCCTCAACGCTACTAATCCTATTTACTGTGCCCCACCCAACCACAGTGTTTATGTCCCATAGCAAATTCATCAGTGATCAATCAGGGGGTTCAGCAGTTCCTGTCTAAAGACTTGCACTTGCTTACTGGAGGGAAGCCTGCATCATCTGTCATCCAAAGAGTGCCCTCTAGGGTCATCATTAGTTAAGAAAGAGCCTCTTGGTTCTCGTATGCCATCCTCTAGCCACGCACAGATCAGCTGCTGAAATCTTTTTGGGTTCTTGGAGGCCATCCACTGTAACAGCCAGGCCCTGAGGGCATCACCAGCTTTGGCTGTCTCTGCTCAGCCTCCTCAGGGCTCTTTTCACCCTGACTGCTGCCCAGCATGCCCAGGACCATCACACTCTGCCCCAGCAGTGATGCAGCCAGTCTCCAGCATTCCACAGCCCTGCCTGGCCACACGCCCCGCTGATTTAGGTCCACATCCCGTCGCCCATGGAAGTGCCTGATGCCCAGAGCTGGGCATACCTTGCTACTGGGATGGTGGGATGAGTCCTGACTTCTGAGGTCCTGTCCTGCTGCCCTGGGAAGTACTCTTGGGTCCTTGTCCTTTAGGGAGTAGCTGGCACATGCTGCTAACCACTATAAAATCCTTATATGCCATCCCCATTGGAAGAGTTGGTAACAGTGACACTGAGGGGCTAAAAAAAAAATCCTATTTATGAGTGTTGAGAACTAGAGGATTTCCTTCCAGGAAGGAGATAGTAAGTGAAGTATTTCTCCAGCTATGGACAGAAATAAATATGGATCATCAGGAAGAAACAAAAGGGTCCAGCTGAATAGGATAACAGCAGCATGAATGTATTGCAGCCATCATATCTTGTCCTGCTCCTGTTTGGGTCAGTTTTTGTTCCTGACTGCACCTTGGCCCTCCTCCCAGCACTCTAAAATCCATGCTTGCTAACTGCAAGGGCAGCAGGATATGGAGGGTCTCTGTAAGAGATCTGAAAAGTTACACAGGGTCAAATGAGTCACTATTCAGTGTCCATGCAATTGCAGATATTCAAACACTGTTTGCTGCATCTGTTCCATCGCCCAGACCACTGTCTGTCTTCATTCATCCATGGATTTGACCATCAGCTGGAACACGCCCTCTGTCCATGACAGGGAAGAGCACATCCACCATACCAGCCACCTCTCTGATACAGCCCCCACCTTGGCCAGACATCTCCAGCCCTGGTGCCAATGACCCTCAGGATTCCATAGCCCGAGCAACAACTAACAGGAGCTGTGTGCACAGGAAATCCTGGGCCCTGCTCACAGCTGTGGGAAATCAGAAGGCAGCACCTTGGCTAGAATTCTCCTCCTAGGCCATCCATATTCTGTTTCCTGTGACTCTTCCCAAGACAGGGGAGTTGCAGGGTCTTTCATCTCCACTGTGCCTCCCTTCAGTCACATTCCCAGATGTGCTTTTTGATCTTCTTCCCAGCCTGCTGTCCTGCTAATAGAAGTCATTTTCTCTCAGTGTTACACAGCATATTGTGAAAGGTGAACCTTTAATATTCCTGCTGGGGCCACCCCACACAGATTTTCATCACAGTGGGCTCTCCTCTCTGTACAGCCTCTCCATGCTTGGAGAGTGCCCTTCAATTAGGATGGCAGCAGGCAAGTGCTTACCACGTCTGAATCAAACACTTTTTAGCTGTTGCTTTCAAGTTTTATTAATGTTTATTAATTCCTGTTGATATCTTGCCAAAAGCATTTTTTGGAAAATGGCAAAACAGTTAGAAGGTATTCACACTTTTGGTTTTTGGGTTGTTTTTTTTTGTTTGTTTGTTTGTTTTTTTCTCTTTCATTGCTGGATGCTGCACAAATAGATTATTAGAGAAAGACTAATTCATTATGCCCAAACAGTTCACAACCAAATACACTGCCACGTGAACACATTCATTTTCTGTTGAAGTATTCTTCTTCATAAAGTCCTTCACTTCAGAAGCATAACAAGAAAAAATTTGCTGTGGAAATCTGAGGGCAGAGGATGACTAACCCCTAACTCTAGCAACTGGAAAGGTGAAAAGTCTGCATTTATTTTATTTACCAGCTAGAGCATAGCAAGGGAAGAGTTTACTCTCTTCAGTCTGGAGTTTTCTCTATAACAGTAAGAGCAGCAGCACTTGGACAATTATCTACATTTCTAAAGAACTTTAAGCATTAATACTTCGAGCCTCACAACTTCTCAAACAAGGATAACAGCAGGAAGTAATCTGGAGCAATTTACCATTGAGAAATCACCCAATCCACAGGTATCCTTCAGGAGCTCCGAACGTATCCATACTTCTGTCTTTACAGTCTGCCAGTTGCCCCGATAACTTCATTTACTGCCTTTTTTCATCTCCATATAGATAGCCAGCTCATCTACAACCAAAAATCATACTTACATTCTACCAAGGAATCTGGGAAAACACGCCTCAAAAAACAAAGGCACAGCCAAGTATCAAGGGAAGAAAACCCCACAACTGAGTGTAAAGAACAAAGCCAAGACTTCGACCCACAGTCTGTCTGTGGTTGTCAAAATGGGCACCCTCTCCTACACATTTTAAACATGCACTCTGCAGATAGCAGCTAGAATACAGACCCCAAGGTGAGTCTGAAATACCCTTACTTTTATACTTCTGCTTCACCCCTAACCAAAGGTATTTACATATTCATAAACCTCAGACTCTGGAGTACAAAACATTTCCCACTCTCAGCGCTACAGAAATCTAAATAGGAAACTCTCATGACTTCATTTTAACCCCCAAAAAAGATGCTGTCAGAGAACTCAGCTCACAGGCAGATTTCTGGTGAAGAAGGTAAGTTTCTCATTTACTCACACATGACATTAATGGCCTGCTGGTTGTCCTGGACTGGACTTGCACACTGATAGTGTCACACCCATAGACCTATACAGACTACACATTGTTAGTGTGCCAGGGCATGCCTAACTGGTGACACTGAGAGGTAGAGGGAGAGCCACCTCAGGAGGATGATCTCTGTGTACAGTACACTCCAGAATATACATAACTTTTTTTCCAAACCATTATATCCCTCCTTCTATGGGGAAGTAGGTATTCTGAAATACTACAACTTTAATTCTGTGTCAGAGGGTTCTCATAGAGAAGCATTCCAGTGCTACTAGAAAGGAATAATTTATGCCAGTTCTGCTGGGTAAGTCCTGAGTTTCCTGTAAATTCATCTCACAGTTCTGCAAACAGAAAGGAAACACAAGATACCTTCAGTGAGTGGAACACCTTTCACATCAGCTCTTTGGCACAAAGGCAACACTTTCAGAGGCTGTCCATCTAGAGATAAGCAGCAGTGGCAGAGCATGACCAGGTTTTGTTGTTTTACTGTTCACTATTAAACCTTTTCATGCTGACAGTAAAACTCCACTGCATCCTCTTCAAATAACAACAAGAGGCAAGAGTAGATTTTCACAGGGAAAGGTTCACTTTCAAGAAGATGAGAGGGACAAATAAGCACAGGGAATAGAATATATTTTCTCTCAAACCGGCAGTGCTTTCCTTAATACTACAACAATGCAACGTTTCAATTACTTCAGAGTTTCATTTTCTTGAGACAGGAAATTGCTCTTCTTAGCCATTCACTGAGAAAAATGGTTGTTTCATTAGTAAAGCAAATTACAGTTACTTAGTACATCAGTTCTAAATCACCTAACCTCAGTCAGACCAGGAAATTCCAACAATCCTCACTGGCATGATGATGCCACAGATGTTTATTACCATTCCAGGAAGGAGCTATGCAACTCATGTGGCTTTCCTTAATTCTGTAATACACAGGAAAAATTCCATTTATTTCAGTCTCACAGACTTAATAATTCCAAAAGTGAGGAAAAAAAGCAACAACTACTTGTCACGACTTGCAACTGCAAAGCTGTTATGTACAAAGATTTGAGGTTTTGTTTGTTTGTTTGTTTGTTTCTTTGTTTGTTTTGCGTTTTTTTGGGCGTTTTCTGTTGGGTTATGTTTTGGGTTCTTTTAAGGACAATCTGTGTTCAGAAGGTTTCAGAGACACATAGACAAGAAGTGTCTGGGAAGGGAAACTGAGGCAATGTAGGGGGACTGTCTTTTATTCAAGGTTTCACAGCAAGTCAAAAGCATCATCAATAATATCAGAGTTTCCCAATTCACAGTGCAGGATCTACCCAGGTTTAGGGACTACAGTGTCTATAAAAGAGTATATTGTTATGAACCCTGAAAAACTCCACCATTCCATACTATGCAACTACAAGATGACCAGAAGCCACTCTGCATGTTATGTGTCTGCTGGCAAACATGGTGTCACCAAGAGATTATTTTTAACAGGAGAAAAACCAGGGAGTATCCAGATAAAATGCTAATTTTACAGGAGACCAAAAGCTCTAAAGAACAAAAGTTCTGAATTTCTTACTCCATGACACATTCTGATAATGTGTTTTAGTTCTGAGAAATGAAGAGCAGATAGACACACTCAGAAGATCCCTGATGTCAATGCCTAAGTGAAGGACATTTCAAGCATCCTGGAACTGGCAGTCAAACTGCCCTCAGAGCCCACTCTGCTCTGTAATGTACACGAGACTGAAGGTGACCTCTTGTCACCAATCTGTCAGAGCAAAAAGTAGAACAACCACTTGTAAAGTCAGAATATGCAAAAAATTAATGAAGTAAAATTAAGATTTTTCAAAAGGAGGCATTTTTACTTGCACAGAAGTGCTTAAATTGACCCCTTTCCATGACTAACGCACATTCTGGGTCTTCTTGTTGAGCACCAGATAATCACTGAGCTGTTGCCCCCAGTAACAGTGCAGTGACTTGCAGACATTCCTGTGTTGTCAGACAATACTTGAGATGGAAGGAATACTAGTGTGGTTGGTGGAGAGGTGCAGTACACTTTCACACTTCACAGCTTGGCAAGCTTCTCTGAAGGGTGAATAGAGTAAGGAAAAGCAGCATTCAATTCCCTACTCCCATCTTGCCAGCTGAAATATCTGTAGATGCTGCATTTCTTATTATCTCCAAAATCCAGGCAAGTTTGAGGAAAGCAAAATCTACCCTCAAGACCTGCCACAGTTATCACAATTTATTTCTGCACAAATGCGAAATCACTACCTTGGAGTAGAGGAGAACATTTCAGGATGATGCTGGGGTACAGAATTGTTCCCATATTTGTCTGGTTTCCCTTCAGCACTGATTTTTGCTTAGTGTTATAGTCCGATCTTGAGTCATTAATGGAAGATTTGAGCTTATGTAATAACTGGGCAATATTCTCCAGGGGATGAAGTGAGTACCTCCTATATTGATTCATGTAATTTCTCTGTGGGCATTTCCCAAACCTATATCCTCAGAGGAGCTAAGCAGTCCAATGCATCTTTCTATTCTATTTTTCAAAATGGCTAAAAATGATTAGTTACTTCATTATAAGTTTCTGTTAAGGAGGGTCTGGGGGTTTTTTAATGTAAAATAATGTGTCAATACTTCATAACTGAGATATTTTGGAGAGGTTTTCTTCCTTTAGCCAGCTATTTAAAATAGCTACTGATGTGTGATGTATATATTTAGAGGCTGTCAGGCAATGCTATTTTTGATGACACAATATGTCTCTTTTCCCTTACCATACAGGAAGACAGTAATGGTGGACTGAGCATGTTTTCCTCCCCAAATGGCATGTCTTTGGAGAAACATCAAGAGAAGTGACAATACATACACAAGAAAAATAGTATTATATAATAATCCCTCTCATAAGACCCATTATTTAATTGAAAGAAAGAAAATATCTCCTTGTTAATTTTTTCCAAGGAAAAAGCCTTCCCAACTTTAAACCTACTCCTGCCCTCCCTGAAAGCAGTAGCAGACCCGACTGCTTTCAATCAGACCTCAGGCAATTCACTTATTACTGCTGTTGCTGTTACTGGATTAGAGAGGAGTCTGCTAATAAATTAGCACTCTAATACCAGTATCAGTGTCACCAAGTAGCAGAGAGAGGCTGTAATTTGTGAGCTGGTTTGTGGTGAGATAGCTGTAGGTGTGTGCAGTAGGAGTATAATACAGGCAGCAGGACTGTGTTGTGATTCATGTTATAGATCTTAATATAAACTAAGAAGGAAAACACATTTATTAAGAACTAGAGTGTGCCCATTTCTTGCAGGGGCACACAGAAGGAGTGGAGGAGGGTGGTTTCTATACCCAGGTGTCTCAGTGTTGGCAACTAATGCTGTGCCAAAGGCATTGGTAACAGTGCTGCCTTTGCTCTTTAAGACCAGAGACAACAGACAGCCAAGATCAGCTTTGCCCTTTGCACACTCAAACGCAATTGTACTGCAATTAAAAAACAAAGCCAAAAAAAAAACCCAAACCAAACCAACACATGAAATTGGAAAGAGTTTTAGTAAAATGAAACAAAATGCCAGAAGGACATCACTACAAGGTGGATGCTGATATCTGTGGGAACAATAGCTGGCACAGGCCAAAGACTTCTCAGCTTCTTCAGTAAAAGGAATCTGTTCATGACAAAAACCCTTCGGTGTAACATTGTTGGCTTAAACCCAGCATAAATTGTGATGGCCTGTAGAAAGCAGGTAGATGCTTCTGACCTGACCAGCTCTTACAGGACTGTTTGCACCAGAAGCCAGTCTGCTGCCTTTCCTTGCCATCCTTAAGGACTGGACAAAAAAAACTGGCTAAAAGGCTATTCTGACAGACAAAGAATGAGCCTCAGCAGCAACATGACACATAGCAAAGTACCCTGATTCTGCCTGCTGAAGTTTATATATTGCTCCTAATTAATCCCAACTGAACCTTCACTGACTTCCCTGGAGCTAAAATACAAATGAGTTTTGCCCATTGTATCCAAAAACAATAGCACAATCCAGAATTCAGGTAAGAAATTGCTCCAGGTTGGTGGCAAGTCACAAATTCGGGCTCCTCCCATAAGCAGCATCCATAATTAAATACGTTCTGAAACACCAACACTGCTACTTCCTGGCACAGCAATCTGCTTCTGAGCAGTGGATTTTCAGGAAATGAACTGCATAATAAGTCAGAGGGATATTTCAGAATCTGAATATGCATAATATCAGGAGTCAAAACATAATAAACTCATTGCTGTTCCACTATAGCTATAAAAACATAAGATACTGGAGTCCTATAACAGACTCTTATCACCCAGCAGTTGAACCACATCTGATGTCATTTTGGATAAGAATATGTGCTATGGATGATAAGACAACTAAATGTGGCCAGGAGCTGCTTTCCTTCTCTTTCCTCTAAATTTCTTGGTGTTCAGAGTTACAGGTTTTCATCCAGTCAGTGGGACAACAGAACCTAGGGTAGAGGTCTTGCTTCAAAGGTGTGAGCTGTAGGATTGTGTTCTGGTCCAGCAAAGGAACCATCCTGTGCCTGCCCAGCGACATCAGTCTACCTATGTACAGTCAGGGACCTCATTGTTATATTCAAACCAAAGTTCTGTGTGCTGGACACTGTTCAAAAATAGTGAAGGACCTTGCCCAAAGGGCCAACAATACTTCAGTGACATCTCCACATTCAGTGCAATCTGATTCTCTGTTACAGATAACTGTAACTGAGACATGCTTGCCAGATTGATTTTAAGTGAGAATTAGGTGAGATGTCTTCATTCCATCAGTGTCCCTCATTAAAGATGTGACCCAAATTGAGTTTACCATGAGAGAAAGTGCTGATATTTTGCCCAGGTCTCCTCACAACTCAGAAAAGGAAGCTACTTACTGCATGGTTTTCCCTGGGAAGAGCAAGAGCATTTGGTTCAGATGCACAGAGAACACAGAACCAAAGAGCTGCACATTTGGGGAAGGTATGTATAAGTTGCCATGCACCCAGAGGGGTGACTGCAGATGCACACTACCTTGCAAAATTTCCAGTCCCCTCCAGCAACAGAAAATTTCATAAGTCAAATTTACTATCAGTAGGTTTTCAAGTTCATAATGCCTATGGGTAATTCTGTACAGACAGTCCTACAACATCAGCTGAACTTCATTCCAGGGAAATAATTCCCTAACTTTTTAAAAGCAACTGGAAAGCCTTGGCACCTGATTTATCTTGCAGAGCTGCAGTGTGGTGAACTGCCAGCTGCTAGAGAGCACCATCAGGCTGCTGCCAAAGCAGAAGGTGAAGGAGCTGCAGTAAAAGTGACCTGCAGCTTGTATTCAGTTCCTTTTCTTGGTTTCTGCACCCGCCTGGAACAGCATTACTGGTTCAGAGGGTCTGGGAAGAGTAGGAGAAGGCATGGAGGATTAAGTCCTGGAGCAAGGAGAAAGTGCTAGGGTGGAAGAAAGGGGATGCTTTCACTGCAGAGAAAGAGGAAAGATTATTGAAAGTTTTGTGGAAAAGTGAGATAATTGGCAGCACATATTTCCAGAGTGGCATAGTTATATTCAGTCAGTTCCAGAGCTTGCAAAGTGTCTTCCTCAGGTAACTTTTCCCCATAGAAGGGTGAGAAAAGTTCAATGTGCAATAGAGTTAGAGAGGAACAATTTAATAGCTGCCCCAATAATCAACTTCTGCAATTCTATGTGCACCTTCTCTTTCCTTCTATAAGTGTAGAGTTCATACTTGTGTTTATGTGGTAGTAATATGTTCTGCAAACTTCCTGGGATGGTGAGGAACTTTCTCAGGTGTATTTGCACTTATGATTCCACATTCAAACTTCCTGAGTGATGTGCTGCATAAAATCACCTTCCTAGGCCACTTTCTGTCAACATAGTTACCAGAGGGAGCAGGCACAAGGAACTCTGCAATCACAGGCACACACTGCACAGGAAACATACTTTGTACTTCACACAAATGCTTACAGACTCTCATTCTCCAATAGGCAACTTTCCATTTTAGCTATTTCATTCTATTATTCCCTCATAAATGAGTTCCCTTCTCTTTATTTCAGTGGACTTTCATTATTAGTTTCTATAGGAGAGTTAGCTGACTGCAGTTATGTTCTCTTATTAGATCATCCATTCAACCCACTGCATCTTACAGGATTAGTTAGGAAACAGGAGAGCACAAACTATTGAATTTCAGGCTTTGAATCTCTCATGTGTAGCTCAGATCACTAAAAGGGCCACTTCAACTTAATTACTCACTAAAATCAAGAAGACAAGTGCTGAGCAGTGGGGAACTGCATTTTTTCCCCAAGTCCCCACCAGCAGTCAGCATCTATTCAGAAGTGCTTTACTGTTTCTTTTTCTGGCAGGAAATAAGCTCCATCACATCATTTAAGGGCCAAAGTACTTTTGCTTGACACTCCCAAATCCCTTATCATTTTAAAGCGAGTGAAAACTTAATTTGTCTCCACAATCTAGCATGAAAATCCCACAGCCACCTGCGACCTTCCTTTTATATCCCACCCTAAGTACTTTTACACATATAAAACATCTCTTTTTAGTTGTTCTGAAATAAAATGCCTGTGACAGAAGCATTTGTTTTGCACAATATGTCTGATAGAACTGAAGCTCTGGAAATTTCTAGCAGCCATTCTTAGACATCTGGACAGTTGTGTAATAATTATTTATAGGAAAACAAAATAACCTAATTTATAGCTGATATACCCAGTTGTTTCATTGGAATCATATAAAGGATGATGCTCCCTTTTCCTCATTAGCAGCCCCATGGAAAAGCTTAGAGGAAGAAAGAAGAAGTTACAAGTTCATTGCCACATTGTAGAGCATGGAACAAAGTTAACATAACAGGTGGCATTTCCATCCGTATCACTCCCAGAAGGTCCACGTAAACTGGTTGGTTTGCCAGTACCTTCTTTCAAACACAAATCCTTTCTGTGCACAGAACTAATTTGAGCAGTGACCACCACAATGGTGATACAACAGAGTACCCTAGAAATACCAGTCCTGTGATACAACAGAGTACCCTAGAAATACCAGTCCTGTGATACAACAGAGTACCCTAGAAATACCAGTCCTGCCTTCACTAATGAATCTCACAGTCCAACAATGGACAACAGCCTTCCCCCCTGCCCAGCGCAATCCCAATCTTTGCCTGACCATCAGCAATTTAAACATTTAGCACAGTCCCATGCTATTTGTAATTCATGGGTAATGTTACAAACAAATCATATCCTTTACTCGTTTTCAATAATTCTCACCTACCTGCAGCTCTACTGGCAGAGGAACTGTGATGCTACTCAAGCTTTGTGTGTAACATGACTTACAGGAATCACAGCTTTACTTCCAGGCATTTATTGGACTCAGGAATGAATTATTTTATTTGCCCTCTAATATTTATTAACTGATATTAACCCTTGCCCTTTCCCTGTCAGAGTGTCCCCAGTCATCTTACAAACCCCCTATTTCACACTGGGTTGCAGAAGCAGGAACTTTGACCCTAAGCTTGCGGGCCATTCTGGGTTGAGCAATGAATCACTTTAATGTGGTCTCTACCTCTCACAACTCTCTCAGAAAACTCACCTGGAGCTTTTCTTGTCAGAGTGAACTCGATCTTAGAAACATGTTGGGCTCTCAGGATAGACTGCTGGAGGAAGGCTGCTGCCTCTGACCTCAAATTTCTTCCAACCTACATTTCTATTTCCAGATATTTGTTTTAAAAATTAAGTTTGTGCTCTTCAAAATGTGACAAACTGACTGTATGGAAGTGAAATCTTTCTGTCTAGAGAAGGTTCACCTGTCGAGGCTCATCATGACAAAAGCAGAGAAGATATATCCATGTTGTCGATTAATTGCAGTGCAAAATCTCAAGGGTAAAACATTTCAGCCCCCACAATTCCTTCAGACATCAGTGCTTCTTTTTTTACAGGAAATCATCAAAGTGCCTAAGTTGGTATTCTCATTCAGGATCTAGATTTGCATTCCTATCTTAAAACTGCTCAAATAGTTCAGCCATAGTTGTCTGACAGCTTGTGAAAGGAGTTCATAACGACCTGAATGCAATACAAGACTCTTGTTAGAAATAAAATGTTGGAACCATCCTGCTGTTCTGAATCAAGAGGTTCCATTTGAACTACATGATCACATTCCAAGCTTTGGGGGGACATCTTGCAGGATCTTTTTAAGAAGTACAATACTTGCATAAGAGTCATCATCATACAAATCAAAGCCTGAGTAGGATTTTTCTCTAATATAATCACGACAGGCAAACTCCCTCTCTTCTTTTAATTATTCACCAGTCAGTCAAGTCCAGACACAGACATATTTCAGAAAGAACAACTTGCTCTGTGGGCACAAAATCTTTTGTGACCTTTACAAATCCTTGCGTGGAATGTCTTGTGGATAGAGATGTTGCTGCCAGAGTCCATTTTTTTCACCTTTGTTCACTGAAGACTGGTACAGATTGGGTTTTTTGCAAAATCAAAACCCGCTAACTAGACAAATATATTTATTTGCTTCTTTCCCCAAGGACTCAGCATCTCAGTGAACAACCTCATAAACTTTTAAAGAAAGATCTTTAAAAGTGGAGCTTTCCCTGCATCCCTGTGTGTCATAATGCAGATTGTCAGACAAACAGCAAGATTTACTGCTCAGAGGCTGTAAGCAGAGTCTTCTGGGCTCATTATTTCAAACTCAATCACGTGCCAGGAATGTGTAGTTGTCCATAAAACAACAACAACAACAAAAGCTAAAAACAAAACAGCCAACCCAACACAAACAAACAAAAAAGCCCAAACAAACAAAATGCTGGCAGGGGAATGAAAAGTGACAAGGTGACCTATTAGGCTATATTTCAGCATTCAGAATAATGAAAGACATTTCTACACATAACAGAATATGGTGATAAACAAGTCTTCAGGTAGTAGTGAGAAACAGCTGCTTTATACTGCTAAATACCTTCATTAGAAGGATGGATTTCCATCTTCAAAGCTCATTTGGGAAGGGGCCAAGCAGTGCTTTGAGGAGCTAGCACAGGTGTCCACATCCAGGTTCTTTCTAGTTCTTCAGTGAGTCACTCAGTGATAACAGGAAAGTCACTTTGACTCTGAAAGATCAGGAAAGAGAGATTCAATGGAGGGTGCCTGAGGAAGCACACTGAAGGTACAAGAACTACAACAGTTAATAGCATTTGAGATACTGAGATTTTCTCCCAGTTGTCAGAGTCTACTTTTTTCTCCTTCTTAGTAATGGAATTTCTCATAGGAAAGCAAAAAAAAAAAAAACACACAAAAAACATACTTACTAAAGTAAAATGAAAGTCCTGACCAAACAGTCCATGAAGAGAGAGAAAGAAACATTTCACAAGATAAAAGGAAAGAACAGTTTCCCTCCTTGTCTCATTGCCTTCACCAGGTTACCCTTTAATTGAGGTGAGAAACCAGCTCTATAATTATAATTGTGCTGTAATTGTCTGTTGTGTACATTTAACATCTGCCTGTGCCATTACGACCAACACCAGTTAACTTCGCTTCCCCTTTTCCCCCTTCATGTGGCAACTTCTGTTTCCTACCAGCTTGTGTCACAGTTTATATTATCTTTGTTGACAACACAGTTTGTGAGGGAGTCTCTCCTTGAGATTATGTTAATCAATTTAGAAGGTAAATACACAGAGCTAATCCCTAAAAAACTGGCAAATGAAACACCACTGGGTACCTGGCTGTGGCCCTACAACTGAAATGGTAGAGCTGTTTTGTCCGAGTGCAATGGCACTGGTCTCTCCCTTTCCATAAAATGATGCATCCATACATCAAACCCGTGGTTCTCTTAGGGAGCGTTTAGCAAACAAAACTGGACATTACATCCTGTAACCTGAATGTCTGTATAGGGACAGCTGTCTGGTTGCTGACAGACCATCTGCAAGACATGTCACTATAAACTGATTTATTGGGGATGGAAGGTAAAATTCTCTGGAGATAAAGAGTTAGACTTGCAAATTCAGAAGATTTTCCTTCTAAACTACTGCAGTCAGACTGAAGATTGGCAAGGAAAAACAAACACAGATGTTCCCCAGTTTTGGCTACTGCTTTGTGATGGGCAGAATAAAAATGACCCAAATCTCCCCTTGGTAAAAGGCCCTGAGAACTCTGGGTCCTTGTCCAAGTTTTTGCGTGTGATTCCAAAACCCTTCCACTCTAATGAAGTCTTATCCAGGCTTATTCTTACATGGAGAAATAAACTGAAACCTTGAAAGAACAAACACAAAGAGATCAGTATAATTTTTATCTGGTTTTATGTTTGAATCAAACAGTGCCAATCTCCAAATTTATATCTAAAAAACATAACATTTATAATGTCTCTAAAAATTTCCCATTAAGAATATAGATTGCATAAATTAGTATTTATCAGTGAAATCAAAAGTTTCACTCCAAACTTGACAGTGAACTAATATTATATAACATATTTAGGTATACTTGTTTTTCATAGGATAAAAGTTTTGAAATACTAAAAGTCTTTCCTCAAGATATTCCTTGCTGAAGTTTATCAAGATATATTTTCAGTCAATGGCGTTTGAAAAGGTTTAAGACAAGGCATCTGGGTTCCTAAATATTTATTTGCATCAAAGCTCTGAAACATGACAGGTAAAAGCATTCAAGAATATAAAAGATATAAAAAAAACCCCCACCCCAAAGCCAGTGGGTAAAATATAAATGCTATGTGACATCCTGTAGTTATCTGTGACAGCTTAATAGCATTTCAGGGATATAACAAATAAAGCAAAAAGTTTCTCCAGAACATTAATTCTTGGACATACTAGCTCAAACCCAAAATGGATTACTTGATATTGATTCCTGAAGAAGAACTTAGAGCCTTTTCCTTCCCTGTCATAAACATTACATATAACCTTTACAGGAATATCCATAACAGCCTCATACTCTCTAGCACCACTTTAGGGGGAAAAAATGGCCAAAAAGCTGCAATACAGCTTGTGTTATCCATCCATCCATCCATCCATCCATCCACCCATCCATCCATCCCACAACTCCTGCTTCTGACATTAATGTTCATGGGAACTAGCAAAAGAGCACAGTAATAGAAGTCTATGAATATGAGAACATATAACAGTTTTTTTCTGTTCTCTCTGTCTTATTGAACCCTTTATTGTTTGAATTTTCATGGTTATATACTGTTTTCCTGTGTCAGGAAAATGATACGACAGTTCTTTCAATGCATTTCTTCATCCTCACCCAAAACTAGCTTGACAGTTTAGCTGACTTCACAAAAGAGAAATCAAAGATGACAACCAAAAAGGTGAGGAGGAAAACTTTTCCCTCAATAGCTGAGCTCAAAATAAAGTCTTCAGTAGCTCTTCTCTACAGTGATATGTGCATCTTCATAGTTTTGGGTACCTCCATGCTAAATACCAAGCTAGAAACACACACTGACAAAACCATAGTGGCTCTCCCACACTTATATGCTGTTACAGATCTACTCCAACTGAAACAAAGAATTTTGAAGGGCAAGTGTCAAAGCATTTACATTAATCACACAGCTGCCAGAAACTGCAATTTCAAAATTTTAAAATAGAATTTAGTAAGAGAAACAAAACCACATACAGTCATTGCAGAAATGAGCAGGCACTCTAATTGCTTTTTTTAAATACCAAGTCAAACCCTCAGAAATAACATATAATTGCACAGATCATAGCATGGAGAGGTTGCAGGAATAAAAAAAAAAATCCTTGTAAAAAGCAGTAAAGGCAGTACTGCAGATACAGCCAGGTTTAATTAAACACATCGAGGAGAAAGCATTTTGAGGACAAGCTTAGTGCATGATCCTTGTGAGAAGCTGCAGGTGACAAAATTCAATATGGCAGCAAATTGTGGCTCTGAGAGGAAAGGGACTCTATACATTAATAACTTTGATCATTAGCACTGCTCTTACTTTTTGTAAGAAGTAGCATCTTTAAAAGTGAGCAGCATTAGACTGAGATCTGTGCACAGTAGACCGCTGCCCCTGCATCCCTAGGAGCACATCACTTTCCAGCTTCCAAGATAGACATGGTCCGAAACAGGTGGCTTTTTGTGCAGTGTGCTAAGTCAGCAGGACCGACTTCCATTTAGGACTTGGGTTTAGACACAGTCAAAACTCCTAAAAAGCTTGAAGATTTATTTCAGGCTTCTTGTATCAATTGGCCTCCTTGGGAAGAAATGTGCTGGAGGGTTTCTCCCAAGGTGCATCCCTCAGAACCAGCCTCTCTGCAGGCTGCTGCCCAAACTCAGAACTCACACAGAAAAGTCCCATGGATGATTTGCTGAGGAGCTCTTTGGCTTCAGCTCCGTGCCAGGCCTTCTGCTGCAACCACCAACTCCCAGTATTCCTAACCCCATTCCTGTCCCAATCCAAACTGGCAATTTCAAGTACTGAACTGAAAATCTCAGTGTTACAAAATTGCTTCAGAGAGAGTTGTCATCAACTCAAAGGGAGATAAGCCAGGGCAGAGAGTCATCCAAGTCACCACACAGACTTCTCCAGGGGGCTTTGCTGTTAATTCATCATACAGAATGCAAGGGGGTAGTTAAGATGTCTCCCATAAAGAGCAGTTGAGAACGTTAGGATTTGGTCGTGGCTACAATTCCTTATCTGCTATTATCTGTTCTCTCATCACTTACTCTTAAATACTAAAACCTCTCAGCCTTTTCTTTGTTGGTAACTAATCATTAGTGGCAACTGGCCACAAGGTTAAAAATACCTAGTGGTAGTACTCTTCTGTCTTCAGAAAAAAAAATGCTTAAAAATAATATGCTGAAACACTGTAAAATTTCTTTATGTATTTGACACTTCAGAGGCATTGTCAGATGGCACAGGGACCATCACAGACACCCACAGAAATGCTTCATTGAAGCATCTAAAGACCATCAATTACTGCAATATTTTAAATAAGTAATTTTTACTATAAAGATATTAGGAGTTCATTGATCCCTCCCATTCCTGTCTGAATCCCCATAGCACTGTTTTCCTTGAATTATTAAAAGGAATTAACAGTTCATCCAAATAACTGCAAATCTCTGTAGCTCACTGTTGAGGTATTTGGGAATTTTTATTTGTAAATGGAGATTTCACGTTTCCAATGAAAAATAATCTTCTAGATCCACTTTTTAATGTCAGGCAGTTAAGTACTGTATTCAGAGCCTACCTGATAGCAGCATAACTCCTAAGAATGAATTATTTGAAGTCTATTAATTAATTAATTAACAGAATTCAATGTAGAAGCTAAGGTAGTGATGTCACTAAGAGATTTTTGTCAGGTACTTTACACATAGCTGTCAGTGAAGTATAGATCTTATCAGGAAAATACCATATGATCTCAAGCACTTCTCCCTCAAGATACCCTGATTTAAATACCATGATTGGAATAGCCAAGAAAGAACAATAAAATCTCTGTTCCCTGGTCAACACACTGGATATGTGTAGAGAGGAGCAATGCAGAATATAAGGAGGAACCTACTGTCAGCTAGAGAAGAAACTCCTGACAAAGCACTACCTTCCCAAATACTGAGCACGAAGTAACTTTCACTGGAAAAAGAATGAAGAAACCAACCTTGCAGCAGAGCCAATGACAGAATACCTAGAGAGTTACAAGCCACTTTGCAAAAAGGGCTGTATAGAACTATTAGCTTGTTTAGAGTGCAGGTGGTCATCCAGGCTGCTCACATCATGGGCACATAAGGGCATGAAAAACAGCAGAAGTGGTCCAAGTTGGAAAGTCTCCTATCCCAGGCATAGGGCCAGAGTACATCTATGCCCTGGAGACAATGGCAAGAATTTCCCAAGGCAAGCCTTTCAGCTGGGTACTTAGAGGAAGGCATCACCCTGGTGTTTGAAGGAACCTTTTCTCTAAGCCACCTGTTTTTAAAATGTCATTTTCCTCAAAAATGAATTCTCTATCCCAGTTTAAGAAGTTTGATTTATTTCTTGCAATTGTTTGTCAAAAATACTATTCAAGTAGTCATCATCCTTTTTAATGAGTATCTCTTTCCCAAATGGGAAAGGACTGGAGTTTATGCTAAACAGAAATACAGGGCTGCATCACCTTTAGAGCTTGCAGCTAAAAAAAAGCCAGCCATCTAAAGCAACTTCATTTCTCACAGAAAGGCAAGCAGAGAAAGAGAAGACAGAAAAGAACCACCACAAGTAAAAAGAACAAGGAATGCCTCAGGCTAGGACAGACAGTAGTTAGTGCCATATGCTTCTGGAATAAAAAATCCCCAGAGAAGACAGGACAGATAACTGAAGCCAGACAATTCTGGTGCTAATCCATGGCCACCAGCAGAATACAGAGAACAAGGATGACCAGTTCAGCTTTAGGATCCATACTACCGCTCCACAGTACCTCCACACATTACCACATTATAGGTATTACTGTCTATACATACACATGTACTTAAAATTTGCAGGTCCAGATCTGGACACAAAAATTATAACCCTTCAAGGAAGAACAAGAGGAAGAATTCTTTCTTCCAAACATTCCAAGTAATTTACTCGACCCTTTCATTTCTTTTTATATAAATCAGCATTTTGAGAATAGGGCATAAAACGTGTCGTGATTTTGAAGGGCTTACTTATCACTGATGTGGCCTTTCATATGGAAATCAGGCGTTATTTCTTCCCTCGAACAAACCCCATGTTTGGTTTATTCAAAAATCAAGATTTACATGCTCTGAAGAAAGGTAACCTGCCATTCGTTTCCAAGCTCATTTTGAAGTACAACCCAAACTCTGGTGAGAGACTGACCTACTATCACCTACCATCTGTCCAAATATACCCAACTTTGGCAAACCTTCTTTGCCTGCTTTTCCAGGATTTCTCCCTGTTGTTTAGACAGACGTTCACTCGAAATGGTTGCTACAAATCAGCAGTGCACAGCTGGTGTTTTTTGTGGGACTGTTATACAAAATCTGGAATTCCCAAAGTTTTTGGCTTTCCACATATTGTGAGGATACAGTGCTGATTTAACAGCCCAAAATTGCCAAACCTCTCACTCCTGTGAGAAGACTGGATAATCAGTAGCACATCAGAACAAACCAGCATCATCTGTGCCAAACTTCACAGCGTTTACATTTGCTCAGCACCTCAACTTTGACAAATACCTTCCCTAACACCCTGATCCAGATGAGCATTAGAGCTGCAAATGCTGCTTCTAAAAAAGCACATTAATGCTTTGGCTGAGTAATATAATGCATATTTCAAAGTAATCCTTTTGTCTGAGTGCTATAATTTAATTTCCATTCACAGTGTTTTAATTATTTTTTTTGGCTTCTTTCCTATGAAGTTTCATATCAAAGATTTTATAGCTTTTGATTTTTACAAAAGTTCAGAGTTTGGAACTGAGATATGAAAACATTTAGAAGAAGGACCAGAACAGGGATATACACATGGGAATAACTATGGATCCACTTCTGCCAATTAATGTCCTCTCCAAACACAATAGCAGTAAGTGACCTGAGGAACCACTTCCATGGCACTAAGAGCAAGACACAGGAAACAATTTAATAGGATATTTAATCAGGATATTGACTTCCAGTTTCCCAGTAGTGTCAGGGAGAGCACCAGAGAAATAGAGACAGGAGTTTGGTGGTGGTCCCAGCACAAGATCTGCCCTCACCACCCTGGGCACAGTCCCACAGGGTCTGAACACGTCATACAAACCTGAGACTGGTAAAAGGCCCCTTCAATAGCCACAGACACAGAATGTGATGAATGAGGTCCAGGGTCCAGTCAGGAGCAAAAGACAGGTCCTAAGACATAGTTACAACATACAACCAAGGAGTTCACCCAGAGCAAGCCAGAAACAGGAAAATCCTACAACACAGCTCAAAGACCAGAGCTGCCAGGCTGAGCTTAAATGAGGCATTAGTGGCTATGGGTCCCAGGTGAGGTTGCTCAGAGACAAAAAGGTTTGTTAGTACTCTGTGAACCCTGAAAAAACCCTCTCCACCAATCATCCAAATGCCAGCAGATGAGCTGCATTCTTATTTACCCTCTTTGATAGTTTGTTTTCTTACATATTACATACAGACAAAAGCATCAAAAAACTATTGTGATAAATAAAAGCTTCTGCTTCACTGAAGTCAGGATTTCACTTAGTATGTGGTAAGTACACTCCTTGGAGACGTGAGCCCTAGTAGAGCTTTAAAAATGAGCACATGAACAAGCCTTTGATTTTGCAGGGCTGTGTGTGAGTTAAAACCATCAGTTCTACCAATATGAATGGTAAGGTTTTCGGGGGGTGGGAGGGGGAAAGGAGCTACAAGGGTGGCTTCTAGAAGTTTACCCTATGTCTGATAAAGCCAATGCCAGCTGGGTCCAAGAGGGACCAGCTGCTGTCTAATGTCGCTACCATTGTGGTAGTGCCTCTGGGTTAACATTATTAAGGAGGGGTGAAAAAACCCCAAAAAATTACAGAAGAGCAGCAGAGAGGTGAATATGTGAAAGAAACAGCTCTGCAGGCATCAAGACCAATAGAGAAGGAGGGGAAAGAGGTGCTGAGGCACTGAAGTAGAGATTCCCCTGCAGCCTGTGAGGAAGACCATGGTGAGGCAGGCTGTCCCCCTGCAGCCCATGGAGGGGGGCCACCACAAAAGCTTATGACTAAAAGCAGCATTTGTGTGCTATCATCCAAACTTGTGTGTTACAGGCTACATATGTTCATATTCTGTGATGCCATAGATCTCAGACAACCAAATATTCACATACAGTGGCTTTGTCATAAAGCATTAAAGTTGGATCTCTTTATTTCCACTTTCCTTTATTTGTACATACCATCAGTATGTACAAATGTATGTACTGACTAAATGCATACATAGGAGGACCCAATGTGGATTGAACTGGATTTTCATTGTATGATAAAAATATAGAGCCATCCTTTTCCCTGTATTTCATTTGCATCTAAGAATTGCAAAGCTGAAGGACAATAAATGTATTGCAGAGTTAAATCGTTGCTGAGTCTAAAATTTTGATGTTTGACCTTGAGAAATATAAAATAACTCTGAAATATAAATTAATTCTGAAATATTGGTATGATGAACATACAGCATGAAAAAAAATCTCCAGTTCAAGCCACCCTTTGGTAGCCCTTCAGAAACATCTAAAAAAACCCACATTAAGGTCAGTTTTCTGTAGAATGAATGTTTAACCCTAGATCCATTACATTCAGCTGAAAAATTCTAGCTGTTTTCTTTAGTATTGAATGGAAATAGCCTGAAGAAAATGAAATTTTTCTACTGACTCCAAAATAGCATTCTAATATAATAGGTAACAGAGGTTATTAATATAAATTTCTCACTTTTAGGCTCACTCTTTGGAATAAACAAAAACTGCTAGTGCTCACACAGCATTTTCAGCATCAGTTAATTATGATGGATAACAGGGAGTCCTGGGCTGGGCTGGGGTAGGTGGGATGGACATCTGATAGAAGCCTGTCCAGCCTTAAGAGAATACCTTGCAGAATCCCTGTTACAGCTGCCTGATGGGAGGGAGGAGAGAAGATGATCATACTCTGCAGTTCCACAGTGGTAGAGGAGAGGCAGTAGCCACAAGCTGGAACTGAGGAAGCTTCTGCTGGAAAACAAGTACTTATTGTCAGAGTGCTCAAAACACTGGCCCAGAGAGGTTGTGGTGTTGAACATGTTTTGAGGAGGACTAGGAACCTCCAGAAGTTACTTCCAGCCCTGGTAAAACTCTTCACCAACCCACCCTCTGCAGATTTAGAATGCTTTTATACTTGTCAAATTGGGATCATACTCATTTGACCAGAAAAAGGAAGCCAGAAGAAAGATGTAAAAACAAAACAAAACAAAAAGTTAAAAAATGCCTGAAGTGAGACAAGAATTCCCTGAGATTGAGAGGTGAAAATAAGAAAAACTGTGCCGAGTTCTTTATACATGCATGATAAGCTTCTCACTTCACATCTCACCACCAATGAACCACCTGTGCCATTGTCTCCAGGAAACGTACCCCAGTTTCTGTGGATGCAGCTGGAAATCTCATCCAGTCTGGAGAATTTTCCAAATTTTTTCATAAAACATCCCCCCCAGAGCATGCCACTGGCACTTTGCCTCAGCAGTGTTCAGCCCTTCAGGTCTCACTGTAAAAGCTTATGCATCCTATAGTTTTGATGTCTGTGTTTGTAATTCTGCTCTGGGTAACACTTAGAAGGCACTGCTACACTCAGAAAATATTTTTTTTTAAGACATTAAATATGTTCAAGGACATCTGAAATTTTACAAGCTGCTTATTCTTTCAGAAGTGTCTGATCCTTTCATTTATTCCCTACCCGAAACCATCACAAGGTGCATAATCATTCCTGCAGCAACCAATTGATTTTACAGATTATTCTTTCAGCTGAGAAATAAGCAGGAGATGATGAAACCTGCAGAGGGAAAAAAGTATCCTTGAAAATTTTCCCCCATCCCAAAATAGGAAAAAAAAAAAAAAAAAAAGGAACAGCAGGTAAACTATACATGTAACCACTTCCAAATGCTTTCCCTGAGAAACAAGTAGACAAAAGAGTCCTAATTCGGCAAATTAATGAAGTATCTGGACAATGCAGGAATTGTGAGAGTTGGCTAAGCAGAAGCCTCACTGAACTAAAGTGAGTGTAGAGCTACACTGTGTCCTCTCCTTTTCTTATTCCCACTGACCAAAAGACTCCTTCCTACGTGGCAGATACAGAAGGAGAGCTAGGTGGGCTTCACAGGCACCACCCACAAGGGGAGCTTTAGCATAACTCCGTGTAGCACTGTCATCCCTTAGAGCAGCTGAGTCAGGCCAGCCCTACCATGTCCACAGTGCCATTTGTCCCAGCACCCGATGGGGAAAAACTTAGATAACAGCTTGATCTCCACATCTGCATCAGGTAATGGAGACTTTCCCAAGTCTACCTCCTCCTCTATCTAGTTCTTCTGCTTCCAGGAGTAAGATATTGCTCTTTCTTATTATATAAAAAATCCTGCTCATTGCACTGACCGACTCAAATATAAAGAGCAGGTGCTTTGTAGTGACAGCTAAACACAGTGGCTGTGAATCTTCCATGTGCCACTTCCACACAAGGTCAATTGCACCTGTAATTAATTTACACAAGCTGAACCCTCAGCTGGCACCTTACACAGCCTTGCAAATGCACAGGCTGCAATAAACTCTATTGGTAATTAATTTGTCAAGCAAATGCTAGGGAAGAACAACACTGGTAATTTATAGCACAGATAGTCAAATGAAACATCTTGCCCAAGTAATTTAATGTTAGAAAGTAGAAGAGCAGCAAAGCAGAACAAAGAATTGGAGTTTTCCACCAGCTATTTCTTGAAGGACATTACTGTAATGTGTTATGAGCCCATTTCAGACACAGTAAAATTACATACTTCTTCACTGAACTCTTCTGGCCAGATTCTGGCATTAAAAATTGTTGTGAAATTATAGATGCGCATCCTATGACAGAGCATGATAGAACTGACCCAAGGAAAGACCTGTATAGAATGCACTGTGTGTTATCCTGAGAAGGAAAACATAAATCAACTATTGAAAATATATGTTGCATCTAGTTCTTTGCAAAACAAAACCCAAAAAACCAACAACCAAAACAAACAACAAATCCCCAGGACTGACCCCACACCCTTCTATCCTTCTCCTTACTTTACCACCCTCAGTACTCTCAGAAGCACTGGGACCCTTATCATTTGTTACCAGCAGTCCACTCCATGATAACACTAGTTGGTTGTTATTGTTACTTTTTGTGTGTATGAATAAGAATTTCACTTCAAAAACCCAACAAAACTGCTTGGGTCCTACTGCAGTTTTGCCAGGATATCCTGCATTCAGCAGACTTGGAGAAAAGCAGAAGTGTGATTTGTGACTATGCATTGGACCTCATAGTCCCTGGACAGGAACATACCACAAGATGCAATGACTTAGCCTTGGAAATGATTGTAGTCATGCCAGACTACTGTGTCTGGAAGACCCAGAAGCTTAAATTTCAACTTGGTCAGCACCTCATCCCTGCTACAACAAGTCTGAGTCTTGGTGAGAATAGTAGAATTCCTGATCTCAAATCCTGGTGCTCCAGAGTCCCACCCTGCAAAATGACTTCCTCAAGTCTTCTACCAGTACCTCTCAGAGATCTGGGCCAGCTGACTTAAAGAAATTAAAATGACTCCGTTCAGAATCCCATGCAGTGTTTCTTGTTTTCCATTGCCTGGAAAGCTCTCACCTCAGCAGTCAAGCAGGAGGGGAGAAGGAGGAATTGTTTCTGTTAGTAGAAGTTAGGTAAAGCATTTCAAACCTCACTGACAATAGAGTATTTTATGTTATAAACTGTAAGAAACCTATCCTTAGATGCTTTCACAACAGGTGACAGGACGAACGGTACATCTGTGTAAAAAGAGAATTTGGGGTACAAAAGAGCCACTTCACTTTCAGTGAATATTGTCAGGAGATTATAGCTGTGTGAAACAGGCCCTCAGCATCAAGATGATCCATTTTCCTGATTTGTGCATCTTAGGATGATTCAGTGGGATAAACCAGCGTTTTTTGAAAAAGCTTTGATAGAGCAAGTAAAACTACACATAAAACCCAGCTGTCCATTGAGTTATGAACCTTGAAGAGAAGTAGGTCCTTTGGGGAAAATATGAAAGCAAAGAAGGATAATTTGGAAACAGTCTGGCCACTGTTAAAACCTCTTTCTACAGGGAAAATTTGTTGCTAGTCTTGAAAAAAGTTTTGTTAATATAGGTTTGGTTGTGGAATTTGCCTCCAGATTTTTTACACAAGCTACTTCACAAGAAGGCATATCACTACCAGATTTTAATCCAGCTCTGCTTTACTCTCTACAATATTTTTGAAATACATTGTACCAAACAGAGCATAATAAAACAAATGAAAGATGGGATGTGGAAGCAAGGATACTTGAAAAGACAGGAAATACAATTCATATGGAGCTGAAAAGTATAAAAGCTTTGAAGAAAGTGCGAGGACAGGAAGGGAGCTCTGCATACAACCTCTGCAAAAGCAGAATTAGTGGATCTCCTTTGTGGTAGAAATATCACTGTTCACAGCTAGTGTAGGTGTTCCTCAACCATACCATAAAGAGAACAAAAGAGCTATGTCTTGATCAGTTTGGAGACATACACTTCAAAGGAAAAAAAAAGCAACAAGCAGAAACCCCACAAGAACAGGTAGAAACATCCTGAGGAACTGCTCAATGGCATGAAACAAACATTGTAGCAGTGTTTAATCGGCACAAACTAATCCAACCCCCTAGTTTGACAGTCAAGATAACCAGTCTTAAAAGTATAGGATAGATGAGATTTAATCATGAGTAACCCATCCAGAGTATTATACAATAACCATAAATCAGTAGACTTCGCTCATTATTAAAATATCACTGAACTTTTGGGCCTCTCTCTGGTGCAGGTTCAGTCATCAAAGGACTGAACACAAGTCATGTTCTGGGTAAGGGAAAGTATGGGTAGCTTTAAAAGGGAAAAAAGAGTAGACTGGCTCCCACAACATAGGTTTTGTGATTTGAGAGAGAACAGAGAGCCAAACATATCTGGCTTTGAAATCCCTTTTTTTTCATTCATCTCTTGGGACTCTTTGAACAAGTCACCTCTTCTCTTGCCTTGATTCCCTTGTGAATGAACCGAAATTGATGCATGTGTGATGGGAATGTGACAATCCTGATGTGACTATCAGTAGAAAAGCTTTTCCAAAAGTATTATGCTGGAGAAGTGTGGCAGTCATACCCCTTCCTGGGTTTCTCTTCACAGGTGTATGAGGGAGAGGAACAACCTGAAATTTGCTAAATGACAGCTGTATTTACTTACAACCTGGATTAATTATTTCTCGTCTCAAGAGAGAAAATTTGAGTTAATAGCTGTTGGGAAGCTTGGAAATTGTAGCAGTGACCATAAAATCCATCTACATGTCCATTGCACTGATGAGAAATGCAGGATAGGGCCTGCCAATTCACCACCTGACTAATGCTTCAAACCCAAGGACAAATAGGGCATTACAATTCAGTAGGAAAGGAGACGATTTCCAAAGCATAGTAATCTCCGCATTGTAATTGTTTGATGGCTTTCAGCTGGAAAAAAAAGATGCTAATAGGATCAACAAACAAAGAAAGAAAAGACTTTGAAACAATGACGAATACAGACAAAATAGCCCAGTGAAGCAGAGATATTTCCACATGGCAGCCAACAATGAACTAGGAAGCATTGCACTCTCTTCTCTGAATGCAAAGAAATAAGCAAACACCCAAAACCAGCCCTGAAACCTGTACTGACACAGGCAGAGAAACTTGGTATGAGTTAGAGGTGACGATTGTGAGGTTGAACCAATCTGTACCATCTCATTTACAGCCACATCCTTTTTTTTTTCCTTTTTATTTTTGACACTTTGGCCAGAAGTGTTGACTGTCTTGTTATATTTTTTTAAAAGACTGCCCTGTGATGGAGGTCATCTTTCCCAGGTATTGTATTTTATTATTTGTCTGGATAACTTCATTTTACACCTCTTCTAAAATCTGGGGGGAAAAAAAAATCCTCAGGATCTGTCATTATTCTGGACAAGTTTTCCTAAGTAATTCTGTCCCTACTTGGAGATCAACAATAAAAACTCCCTTAGCTCTCTCTGGGTTCTCATCAAATGCTGTCTGAAAATTCCACAGTGCTGTGCATTCATTCTCTCTGCCCTCGAGTTGTCCGCCAATGCTGCTGTATCTCCACAGATGTATCTCCACAGGTGACATCATATGAGAGTTTATGTTCCAAGGCTGAGAAAGAGGGAAGGCACAACGTTTTGTGGCTGGATATTGGTTAGCTTCATCTCCTGTGGGAAGCTGGCCATCAGCTGTGAAACTGGAGGCAAGAACTGCAATCCACTGTAGTGGATTGCAAAACACAAAGCATGCCAAGAGCAGGAGGATGGATGAGGAGAAGACCTGCTCAATATTTATTTTCATTTTTTTCCACCATAAAAACAAAGACTGGCCAGGCTATGCCATTGAGTTGTCCTAAAAAACCTCCTGATGCACTCTCAGCAGACCACACTGCCTTGCAGGGTGACTGTACAGGCAGCTCCAGCTTTTGGACTGTGTAATGGAAAGTTATCAAAGCAAGAGCTGCAGGAGTGGGTCACGTTGTATTCAGCCAATTTCAAAAGAGGGAGGGTTTGAAGAACAATGGCTTGGATACTTTACCTAGTATTGTGTTAGTTTAGTTACACAAACATAGATTTGTTACTTCATGTCACAAATCAGAGCTGATGTGAAGAGTGTGCAGGTCTTGGTGTGGATAAAAGACTCATGTAAGTGTCTAGAAGACAAGAAGGATGTTATTTTCTTTACCTTCCTGAAACTGCTCATTATGTTTTGATAGAACATACATCTTGTCTGAAAAGTAATCACAGGTTGAGCTGGTGCTTTGAGATGTGCATTGTACTAACACAAAATAGGCTGCAAATAGCTGAAAATTACTACAGAGCTGCTGTGAGCAAGATGAGGCTGTTGGATGAGCCCCATTCAACACAGGGAACAGAGATCACACAGTGTGTGAAATCACAAAGGTTTCAATTGCAGTGATCTTCAGAAAGGGGCAGCACTTTGGTACCTTCTTAGTCTCTCCTTCTTGGGGTTTTTTGTTGTGGGTTTCGTTTTTCTTTTTCTGTGAAAAGAAAGAGGGTTGAGTAGTTGGCCATATGGAAGGCTGCTCTTGCTTCAGGACAGCCTACAACAGCAGTTTCTGTGGTGTTAGGACCTGTCAGACACTCTGCCATGGTCAGGAAGGACACTATCCTTAAAAAGACAAGAAATAAGTTAGCAAAGAAACACTTGCTTAATTATTGGACCAGCATAAAGCAGTTTCAAAAATATTAACATACGGACTTTTCAATCTGGCATGCAGCAGAAGATAACATAATAGGCCATCCTAGTCATAGTCTTCCATCCAACTAATGCACTAGGATGTGCTTCTTCACTCCCTCATTGTCTCATACCAGTCATTTCCATTCCCTTCACTGTAACACAATTGTTGTGCTGCAGCTCCATGTGAGAATGAAACTCTTCAGTCAGATTGTCACTGTTATGTATAACACTGCATGTGCTCCTGCTGTCCTTCTCAGGTTTACTCCAGAGAGGTTTCTATTTGATGCTGGCAAGCTCAAAGGAAGAATGTGTCCCAGGGTAACCCCCATAATCTATATGCAGCACAAATTATGGATAAAGATGAAACCCAATGTTTGCCTATAAAACTCATGGAAAGAAGAAGGCTGCTTGGATCAAATATTAGTACACTATATAAATTATCCAAGTTGGTTAAATCACTGAGGTCCACATGTGATCTTTGATAAACTGGTAGAGGAGTATTTCACACAATTGAAACACTAACAGGAAATCCATGCTTATTTGACTTTCTTCTCATTATTTAAATGTTCACCCCGAGAAATAGTTCTAAAAACATAAACAGTTTGTCTACTGTACAATATTCTTCTTGCAATATTGCAGAGGGGTGACAACTACAAGTTGAATGCTGTAGCACATAAAAGACCAAAAGAGGAAAGTCAGACCAGACTAGATCTTTTTGTTAATGTGTTGCTTTTGTTTGCTCTTTAGGGCAGGAAATACAAGTGCTTTCATGATTGTGTTTCCCTGTGAAGATATTCTAGGCCTAGATGTACCTCTAAGGCTCTATAGCAGAAAACATATGTTTTTCAGAACTTGAAATTAACTCACTGAATTATGCATTGGCAAAACGTTTTGTGAATCTTACAAACAACATAAGGTGAATATTAATTTTTGTATTGTGCATGGTAATCATCAGATAGAGAGAGAAGATTCATGTTTGATATTCCACAGCCTCACTTTCACTGAGGTTCAAGAGCAGCCCAAATCTGATCTGGCTCTGTTCACTCACCAAAGAGACATTAAAGGCAGCCTGATGGTCCCTGAGTGACAAACCCAGTGGAAAGAAACCTGTTTCCCAGATCAGAGACTTCAGAGTCTGAGGCAAGCAAGCATCACATTTCTACACAACACAGCAAAACAATTTACAATTTCTTGCAAGGCAGGTCCCTGGAACTTTTGGAGACCAGTAGTTTGGATGCATGTGTGTGTGTATATAGACAGTACAGCTGAGTCACAGATGCCATTAGAAACAAACACGGAGAAAGAGACAAAGTACAACAAATGCACCTTTGCCTACAACAAATATTTTCCTTCCTCAATTCCATGCTCTATTAGCTATCCAAAGAAGGTCCTAATTTTCTCCAGGAAAGACTGCTGACACAGATAGCAAACTAGCCAACACCAGTGGCTCAGTTTACTTTTACTCCCAACTGTAAATAGAAAACACTTTTAGACTAGCTTTGCCAGATGCTTAGTGAAAAAATTAGTAACAATGATCAGACAAACTATAAGATGGAACAGTTGATTTATGAGTTACCCTCTCAACTATCTTTTGTTAATGAGTCCTTGACTAATATAAGGAGGAAGATATCACAAGATTGCACCAACTCCCTGTGTGCACCAGTTTTATGGCACAGAAATCTCACCTGCTCTGTTTGGCCCTCCAAACCTACTTTATAGCTGTCCTCACAGATAAATTGACAGTTCAGAGATATCCATACTTTAAGGGCTCTGATTTTTTTTCCATTTAACTGGAGTTCTTCCTATGAAAATGGAGTTATAGTAACTTGGTACTTTGTTAAACAGGTGTTATGATTTCCATTTTAGTGAGCCAGTCTAACCAATATACACTCTCAGCCATTCACCTGGCCAGAGTGTTACAAAGCCAAGTATTTGAAATTACCTTTGCTTTGCTTAAATCCTTGGCTATTGTAATAGCCATTTTCTCTCTCCTGAGTAGATGTCACAGTTTCCCCACAGCTTCACAGCTGGAGATGTCACAGTTTCCAATCTACTTTCACACTGTTGGTGTGATGGACATTTCTTCATGCAGCCTGACTGTGTTCACATCAAGCAAATATTTTGGTCCTCAAGATCAAAAAACTTCCTTTTTCTTTTGAGGAATCAACATATTTCTTATCAACAAAGGGTCCCAGGTCAAAACTTCATCTTTTAATCAGCAGCAATGAACATAAAAGGTGAAAGTTTATCCAAATCTCTGACACTGCAAAGAAACAAACCAGGCAAAGCCTCAGGCACAGAGTGCTGAGAAACAGATGTGCATTTGTTCTACTTCTTCCAGCAGTGAAGTGTGTGATCCTAAGGGAGGAGAAGTCGTCCTTTCTACTGAAACACTCCCAGAGCTCCCAGGTCCATGAGATACGCATCTTCTGACTTTTTGCCATAGGCAAATCTGTCTGTGGCTCATAGTGCCTGGAAGTATGGCCATCTCCTATCTTACAGAACAAAAATTTCCAAGTGTTGTTTTCCAGGCAGTATTATTTGTGCTGGGTCTTTGGGTTGGTTTGGGGTTCGTTGGTTGATTTGTTTCAGTTTTAAATACAGCTGAAGCATGCTATTTTTCTTAATAAGGTTGGATCTTGGCTTTAGATCTTTACAATAACTCAAATCTAAATTTTCTGAATAAATATCATAGGGACATTTCATTCAAACTAATTCAATGGCTGTTGTAACAGTGCTGTCTTACACATACTGCTAATACAAGTGTTACCCACATGAGCAGAAGCAGAAATCATTCTCCCAGCAGAAAGAATCCTCCTCCAGCATCCATGTGCATCAATTCAGTGCTTCCTGTTCACTAGCAAGATTAACCAATAGCCAATAGGTTAGACAGGGGAAAACAAAGAAACAAAAAAATTCTTTTGATGGACTGTGGGAGCAGAAATGATGGCTCCTTAGGAATGCAGCAATAATATCTGCCAGTGGTTTACCAAAAAGAGAGTGGAAATTCAGTTATCCAATGGACAAAACAGCCAAGTCAAAATGCATTTATAGCACATCACAATATTTGGATCATCCTCAGGTAATCTTCCACCCATGTAACTCCAGAGTAGTGTCACTTTACAGAATAAATCTGGAGCCAGTATAGAACACAGGCCAGTCCCAGAACACCATGACTGTCTCATGGGTTTGGAGATGGGTGGTAACTCAGTTAGAAAAGCATAATGATTTCTGCCCATGGTATCTCTTCTTTTCTCATTTTCTTAAAGGGAAATAATTCATGTGATTTCCCAAAGTGCACTTACTTGTAATTTTCCCAAAATGTCTAAGACTGCCTGTGTTATTATTAAAACTTACTGTCTGTAATACAGTCACTTCAATAATACACAGATTTCCAATAGAACATTACTAACAATTTAGAGATAGATCAAAGCCATACTAAGCCTTCCAATACGTCATACAATGTTATTTCTAGGAAACTAAAATATAAACAGCAGGGTGTAGATTTAGATATTCTTTGCTTCGCAAGATGATAATTACAGGAAAGAAGTAAAGAAACATCTTGGAAGTAATTTTCTTAGGCCATTACTGAAAGAAGGTGGTGAAAGTGCTATGAAAGCCCCCAGAAACTACCAACCTATCAATCAACAAATGCCAGTAACCTGAAAAAGACTAGGTAAGGACCAGAATGATGCATCAAAAGACAAAGACAAGAGAACAGAATATGAGGAAAAAAAATCCATTGCAGATATGATTTTAGACAATGAATTTTTATCTGAAGTAAAACCAGCTCCTTAAACTGGTTTAGTAACAGATAGCAAGCACAAGAGATGCTGCTAACTTGACTTAGACAATTCTGTCCACGTGCGAGTACAGAAGCTACACTCGCTATTTTTAAATATGTTCACAGAGTTAAGAATGCTTCTTATGCTTCCTCATTGCTCATTCTCAGGTTGTAAAGGAGTATGATGTATTAGCAGTCCAATAGCTCGGTTATACATACATAGCTAGGAAATAAATAGAACTCTGTGTTTGTTTTTGCCTTTCCAAGGCCAGCAGATGATGAAAAATACAATAAACTTCTCCCTGTTCCTTGCCTACTCAACAGCTTTTGACAAATGGTCCTGTGCAAATATATTAGTCTGAACAGTTGAAAGCTGCTGCTTCCCATCAGAGCTTTCTTTACACTGTTTCTAGGTGAAAAAGTTTTTTCCCTTTTTTGTTCAACATACAGATGGGAAATTACAGCTTCAATCACTGAAGTAAAGCAGAGTTTTATGCAACTATAAAGCAGAATGTCATAGAGGTAAAAGTCCTTTCTAAAAGAAAGTGGTTCCAGCCAGCTGATGGAATTCTAATGTCTGGTTCCCTACTTGGAAGTCATTGTTATGAATTAAGTGAGCCCAAAATTAAGAGAAATCTTGAGAAGGGAGATGTGAAAGCTCTGTCACCTTTGAATATGATCAGAAATAAACTATACAGAATTCCTTTCTTTCACATTAAGTAAAACTCAGAACTGAAGGACATAAAGGAGATTAAAAAAAAAAACCCAAACAACCAATCAAGTGAATAGTGGAAAAGAAGAAACTACAATACCCCATCTCGAGCTCTGTGACCACTCACATGCTCTCAGTTTGTAAAATTAACGAGTGTCTCTCTCTCTTGTTGAACTCCTATCATAACCCAAATAAAAATGAAAAAGAGGAAATTATTTAAGAGTTAATAATACAAATATATAAAAACTATGGAACTTTTTTTTCACCACTTCTCATAATGCTGAAAGAAGAACCAGACACCGACTTCAACAAACTCTTAACTTCTGGAGGGTGTATTTATATTGCCAGCAACCCTGAATACAGGAGTGTAAAATGATTTAACCTAATTTTTATTTAAATTTAAATATGTGGCCTTGTGTTCTTAATGTATGATTGCAATGATGCAATTCTCAATAGATACAGGATTTCCAATGATTCTTACAAAAATGTGTGTCAGGAATCTACTGCAGCCACAGGTGCCCAAAATACAATGAACAGATGAGAGTTTAACACTAGATGGCAATATGCTTTTGTGAAATATTTAGCTGAGGTGCCTATAGATATAGGCAAATGTTTTTTCCAAATATTTTACCAGTTCCTAGTTCCTGTGTATGTTTGGACATACAGTTTTTCTTTGGTTTGCACTAAAATAAACTTTCATTTCATGCTGTTGCATTTTTCACATTTTTTCCTTTAAAATAAGTTTGGACAATACTCTGATCCAAGCAGAAGAGATTCACAGTTTAACTGCAAGTACAGTATGAGTTATTCAGTGTGTGTGGCAAACATGAGAAGAATCACATGATGAATGTTGACTGATTCTATCTCACCTGGTGAAATGCTAATCAAAAGAAAGCCAATTTTGTGGGCTACCACCTTCCTTCTACTGATGTCGATCAGAACATGAACCTAAAGATGTATTTTTTAAACTCTGGATTCCTCTGGGTAGCATTTTTTCCCCATTACCTGGAGCATTAAACTTGCTAATCCACTTTTTGCTCCTGCCTAATCATGTAGCTTTTGCTGAAGTCCAGATCAGTCACTCAGGTAGAAAAGCCTGAATTGTACCACAACTGGCTGGGTTTAAAAATCAAAGCTGTGTTTAGCACAGCGCCTTCCGCAATTCCTTGGAAAGCCCAACATGTTATAAATCAAACCCACAAACCTACACTTTGCAAAACTAAACCCACATTATAATTATCAACTAAGCTGCTAATTAATGGGTTGCTTGGTTGTTTCCAGGAATGATCAGTACTTGAAGGTAACATTAATCTGTCTCAGCAGTGGCAGCAGCTCAGAAAGGCCTTGGCCGATTCCCTGCGTGATTTAAAGTGTGTCTTCCATTTCCTGGCACTTCTTTTTCTATGAAAAAGGGTCCTTGAACCTATTACCACTCCCACTCACAACTTGTTCCCCCTCCCACCAACTCAGTTACTAGCAGATCTCTAAACAAAACAACAGGGTGATTGCCAGTACACTTTGTTCATCATTTTAGCTATTGCCCTTTGGATTTTTTGTCTCACATTTCTGCAAAAGGTGCTTTTTTACCTGCCTTTTATCAATGCATCTGTGAAGACAAACATGGACAACACAGGATTACAGTAGGTAAGAAAATGGGACATCTTTTTGAGGTGCTTTGTAGAGACAGATTAAAGACAGAACAAGCTCAATGTTACTTCTAAATTAAGGGAAAACTTGAAAATTTCTATCGCACGAATTTGCAATGTTTATTTTAGTTTGATTTCATGTGAGAGAAACTGGATACATGAACTAAAGGAAAAGTACAGCTTGCTTCTAACAACCATATTGACAGCCAATGCAAATTCCCCGATAAAAGTCACACTGGAAATGTCGAGGACAGCTTTGAAATAACAACACCACCAGGCCTAGTATTAATAAACACAGTGTAGTGACATAACAGCACAGTTATCCATTGTAGCAGTTCTGACAGCTTCATTCAGAAAATGTTTGTGGCAATATTTAAATCACTCACCAGCCTCTGAAGAAGACTCTGATGGAAAAAGATTTGAAAAGTGCCATGGAAGCATGCCTATGTGCTAGCACAAAATGCTTCACTGATTAAAATGAAGAAGAGCAAATATAATCAGAAATTCCAAGAATCAAAGAGCCTGAAGGATGATAACAGCACAGGAGCAGAAAGGGGGGAAGGGGAGGAAACAGCTCTGAAGCAAAGAGCTAATTTAGTAATTCTTCGCTACTAACTCAGGAATTAAGGGCCAAAAACTAAACCATCCAAAAGAGTAGGTGACATTGATTACCAGCAACATTCAATATTTATGAGAAATTAATGGCTTTTATTTTATCTCAGTGGGGGTTTTCATAAGGGACTTTTTATTTTTTAGTCCAATAGAAAGAAAAAGTTACTGGAAGAACATATTTTTGTTCTTCCCTCACACGTATTTGCATTTCAAATCTTGCAGCATTGTCCTAGGCATGATCAGAAATCATTCCAGCTGAGCAGAACAATTGCTCTAATCAAAGTTATTGCAGCCAACCTCAAAGTTAAATATAATTACTAAAATTAAGAAAAGCAGCAACCCAAACCCCTCAGGTATTCTAAGGTACAGAAGGACAATAGCTTGATGCTTGATTACACACAGGGAGGTTGTTTGGACTGATATCAGCATCTGCATGAAACACTTCTGCTTTATGCCCAAGCCAGACAGCTGAGGTGATGACAGGCTGGAAGACAATGTTCTTTTCCTTCAGTCTGAGAATATTTCACCTCCTACAACATGATCTTATCAGTGCATACAACTCATTAGTAAGTCCAAATGACCAGGCAGTGTCAGTGGTCTAAAGACCTTTGTCTCCTAGTGATTTGCAACAAATCTTACCTCTTCTCTGCAGTGGCAGTCTGGTTATGGGATACAGCCACCCATCACACCCAAGCAAGGTTACTTGGATTTGTTCATGGAATCTGAGGAAAAAAGAATAATGGACTTTTACCCTGCACAAAATTCAGGTTTGTGATTCACTGATGGCCCAAGACCAAAAGAAGCACCACCACTCTGTGGAATAATGACAGCTAAATGCCTTTGTTCTGATACCAGAGTAGTCATCTGTTAAAACACAGCTACCAAACTGCATCTTACTCTGCAACTCCTCCCTGTCTTGCTTCTTAAGTTGTTTATGACCACAAGGATGATGAATTACATGGAACTGGAGAGAAAGTGCTCACATTTGAGAGGGAGGAGTTTTTTAGTCCAGCAAAACTCCAGATGAAGGTTAGATATGGAACTTGATATCTTTTTGCACCAGTTTTTTAATAATGCTTTTTCATCAGAACCAAGGCTAAAAACGGGATTTAGCATTTTTCTGTGCTTTGAAGTTCTGTAAGGGAAGGCAACTCTATAAAAGATAACAAGTTAGGCCAGCTCATACCAACAGATCTGGTGCAGCAGATGCACATATCCCAAACAGAGCCACAAAATGCAGATGATCAGAAGGCGCTGAGAACATCATCAGTGGAAGAACATCAGTGCAAACCTCACGGAAAATATATTTGGAATAAGCTCATCAACTTCGAAACAGTTACCCTGTATTTGCATCAGGGTAATGGAGAAGAAGGTGATCACTATGCAGAAAAGTGCTTTATCTCCGACTGACATCAGGAGTGCAGCTTTGAACCCAAACAGAAGGCAATTGCCTTGAACTCCAAATGCCCTAAGAACGACCACAGACCTGTTCCTTACAAGTCTCAACACCAACTGCTGTCTCTTCTTGGTTCCTGCTGTCATTTAAGGAAGAAACAGAGAATATGGGGCAGTAAGTGATGTTTTCTGCCAGCAGCAGCAAAACCATCATGCACAGCTCCTAAGGGCCCCAACTACCAGTGAATATTACTCTATTTCCAGGGAGAAGATGCTCCTTTCTGTTCACACTCGTGGCAAGTCTTTACTCAGCTCCTCAGGGCACACCTCTAACTCGGTCCTAAATGAGCTGAGAGAGAACTGATGCATGCCAGCACTGCAATCATTAACAGGGCGTGTGTATCTGATTGGGGCAGAATTCTTTCTGAGGTGGGGATAATGTGTCCCTGAGACACAGGCATGGTGACATGACATGCCTTTGTTTTCCTAGCATAAAGGAGCAAAGAAGTCTATGTTAAGCATTACCCAAAAAAAGGCAGCTGATACCCATCCTTTTAGAAACTGAGCAAGTGGATCAGAGGAGGAATTTTTTAGTTTTGGCAGTTAGTTTATTGCAGCTGAAGGAATGGTACCCTCACTTTTCTTTATCATTTAACTCAAGCACGAAAGCAGGACAAAGTGGTACAGTGCAAACCAGAGCAAACATGGAATTCTATTCACACATATAGCCCTGATCTTACTGGGGCTAAGGAAAGAAAATGAGGAAAAGCTGTGGAAGTGGACACAGACATCAAAACTGCAGAAGCCACAGAGTCGTGACTTCAACACCAGAGGCGAGAATATCCCACTAAGAGGTCATTTCAGGGAAGGGGAAGGAGGGGAGGCAGAGTGGGAAGGCTGAAGTCCCTGTCCCACCTGACTCCTTCTCCCCCCACTAATTCTACCCTGGAGTCTTCTCCCAGCATGCTTCTCAGTCTGTCTTCAACTGATTCTGATCCTTTCCCACTGCCCATGAAGAAGCAGCATCTCAAACTGCAAGTCCAATCCTACACTATGTTTACATACCAAGCAGATTTAACCCCTGTAACTTGGGGTTACACTTGCTGGGGAAGAGGACAAGATCACAGTCTGGAAAGGATTCTTCCTGTCGTAATTTGGGGTAAAGGGCCAAATTTTGTCACTTGAATTAATAATATTTCAAATACAATAAGAGCACTTAAACAATGAGCCTATTTTAAATCACTATTAACAAACATTTACATTCCCTCAACAACATCAAATAACCAGCAGCATCTCTTAACACACTGCCTACAGATATCACAATACAGGACACAACACAAAGCTGTACCTTTACCTGTTAATAATATTATGCTTATCATGATCTCATAAATATTTCATCAAGTTTATTGGTAAGATAAAGGCATGTGATCCACATCTCGTATATTTTCCCTTGTATTCCCAAGGCAGAGAGAGTGGTTCATTTATTACCGTTATTATTATCATCTTCTCCTTTTCCACCTTCAGCTGCTGTTTTAACACAGACTGCAAGCATATTAAAGAAGCAGTTACCTTGACTTTCAAACTGCTAGAGTTTTCACACCTATCACAACCTGCAACCAGGAATTTCTGCAGGAAAGAGCAGCCAAGAAAGCTCCATCTCCTGCTCTCTTGAGTTTCAGTCTCAGGTCCAGCATGCTGTTTCGTTCTCCCTCTGTGACCTACAACAGGAACAGAATTAACCAACGTGGTGTACTTTAAAATAACTCCAGCCCTTCGTGTGTCTCTTCCCACAGAATTAGAAGCACCAAAATAAGAGTAATTTCACCTCCCTTGTTACAGAAATCTCACATAAACTGTGAGGCAATGGATGCTTGAAAAGAATAAAGTTAAACTTTTCTGCTCCTGTTATAGATCTGCTGTCCCTGCTAGACATAACTGCAGTATCTGAAGAACCCGAACCTTGCAGTTCTGAGAACTTGCCTGCTTTTTCTTAGCTGGTCTAATTAAAAACTTTGTCTTGCAGAACAGTGTATTTTAGGAGTAGTGTCTGGTGTCATGTCCTCTAGAAACAGCAAAATACAGACTCTTCAGAGAGATTTTTGAGGTCTGACAGCCAGTGGAGCCAAGAAAATGCACAGGGCGTGAGTAGCTTCAATCATCTGACCCAGATCTACCCCCACTACCCTGGTGGCTCAAAAGGAAAAAAAAGGAAGAAAGGAATTTTCTTTTTCAATAAATGTGGGCAACTCCCCACATTTTTCCATTTTTGCACCAATGTGTTAAACTTGTTAGGCACAAAAGCAGAAATGAAAGTCTGACCTCTGAATGTTTCACAGAGGGATCTCTTTAGCTCTGACAGATGTTAAAGATACAAAACTGTTACCTCAGAAAGGAGAATGGATCCCTCCAGACAAGTCTATATCTAATCATTACCAAGAAAATCTTCGTTAGATGTGCCTTAAACCATTTTGAGATTATATAATCTTTTTGGGTAGTAACATGATAATTTTTTTTCAGTAATTTCTTTTAAATTCTTACATACAGAGAGCTTTTGATGACTAAGAAATCACCCTCAATTTTAACATATTAAAAGGACTTCCATTAACACATGAATATGACCGAATTTAGACTAATAACTTGCAAGATCAGTCCTGGCTCTCGCAAAGGTGTCTGAGCTAAATTTAGTTATTATTTATTTTATTTTTATTTATTAAATATTTGTGTATTTATTTAGTTAATGACAGAAACAACAATGAGAGAGTTTGCAGCAAGAGAAATCTGAAAATAAAAAAATTATCTGTGTAAAATTCTGGGGAATAGTTCTAGAAAACAGTGGCATATATTTTGCCACTAGGACAGAGTCAATCCACTGAAGAGATTAAAAATTCACTCATAAAGCTTTTTTTTTTTTTTTTTTAATTAACTTAATTCCTGGTCCTGTGCAACAGACCCTTTCATTCCTCCTGCAAACCAGGGGAAAATCCAGAGATTCATTATAAAAGAACATTTGTCAGCACTGCTCCTTTCAGCCTTCTAGCACAAAGTGTTCAGAGAAGCCTGTGTGAGCATTGGGAATGAAGATGGTTTGTATACAGTAAGATACCTGCAGCATTTTCATTTTGGGAAGGCTGACTGACCCATACCAAATCCCAATAAATAATTAAATTAAATAATGTAATTAAACAAATTAAATTAATAAATAATAATTAAATAAAATAATTAAATTAAAATTAAATAATAGAAGGTGAATTCTAGTCCTTTACCTTCACCTTCACCTGCCTTGAAAGTGACAGGGGCAGGAATTAGAGGGCTCAGAAACTCCACTCCATGTTATACAAGGCACACAGAAATTGAGTATGAATGAAATATATACTGTTGAAATGAAAAATAAACTTTTAATTTAATGAATTCCCTGGAAAATACTAACTCTAGAAGGGGAAAAAAGGCAGGAAGAGGCAAGTTCTCAACCCACTTTTGGCTTCACTAAGCACTGTTGACTCCACCCCTCTTAAGCCACATATCTTCTGCATCACCACATCACGCTGGGGATCCTGGTGTGCAAAATAACTGAGAGCTGCCCTCAGGATGAGAGCAAGGCAGCTGCTCTGTGGAATCTGGAGTCTGTGTTTCATGTTCTGCCTTTTCTGCATCTTCCTTCACCAAACAACAGCTAAAAGAAAACTGAAGTTTGTGTCCATAGTAAGTAGAGAGTTCATGGGCAAATGGAATTTCTTCAAAACCTGTCACTGTTCTTCTGGTCTAGGGTAGGGAGGAGGGGGCACTTTTTTAGTATTTAAGTCTTTCCTGCATATTCAAAATTGGTTATTGCATTGTCCAAAAAGCAAAAAATCTCTATTTTAAATAAGGTTTTATAAGTTTATTTCCTTTGTGCACTGCTAGAAGCATTTGCTTTCTGGATGGGCACAGAATGCTTATTTCATAGCACTAAGAGAGGAATAACACCAGATTCTATTTTGAAATGTAAAATATAATTACATCTCTAAAAACCAACTGTGCAAAAACCCTCTTTTTACCACGGAAGAGTTTCCCGTTTTCCAGTGGTTTCAGTGGATTAACAAAACCAAATTTCAGTATGTGAAACACGAACAAGTGTACAATGACGCTGAAAAGCAACACAGAACCAGTGCTGTGAAACTAATGCTATTTGCAATGATTATGATGTGCCTTTGTTTGCAGGAAGCCTGAATCTTGTTCTGAGCATCACACATACCTGTAAATCATTTACATAATTATTGTGCTGCAGTTTTTTATTTTATTTCTCCCTGCTTGAATTAAGAAACAAACAAACAAAAAAATCTGGTGTTAAAATTTTAGAATTGTATGGTACATATCTACAGGAATTATGCTGGGCAAGGAAAGAATTCATTGTAGGAATGATAAATTCTGATGCATCTTTTTAAATATATCTTTTATCTGAAGTGAAATTCCAGAACAGGTTCAATGTTTTCAGAGTAACAGTTTAGACTGTATTTAGATATTAGGTAACACTTTCATCACCTCTTCTGTTGAAAAAGTCAACATACGAATTTTAAAGGCTCATTTCTGCCAAGAAAGAGCACTCACAACAGTCAGGCACAGAACTGTTCTCTTGAGCAATAGTTTAGTTTTTTTCCTTCTGAATTACAACTTAGTCATAGCAAAATATTAATGTTCAAATATTTCTGCAAAATTCCATACATGCCTCTGTTTATTTTCTATTTTTTTAATATTGTGGCCTATACCCCCTAAAATGCATTAAACCTCTTTAATATACTAAGATATATTGCAGGTTTTTTTAAGTTGCAAGTATATTCGAGATAATTGTTTCTCAAATGCCAGGAAAAGAAACCCAGTTGTCTAAATAAATCAAACAGTTAATGTAGCTATCTACACTTAAGAAAAGCACCATTAATATGAAATGTCATATATGTCATTAATATGACATCAGCATCTGTCAGATACAGTACTCAGTGTCATTGTATATTCCTTGTGACTACACTAATTAATTACACAGAAATACAAGCAATACAAGAGTAATTTCATCTATTTTATCAGGTATTTCGCCATGGTGATCACACCCCACAAGAACTTTTTCCAACAGATCTGCACAAAGAAATCTCAAGACAGCAGGGATATGGACAGCTTACCAAGGTGAGTTTGCTTACCTGGGCCAATGTACCAAAACTTTGGAAGATGGTGTGTTGATATTCAGGGTTTAAAACTTTGCCTTCACTTGGAGAAAGCTCTTATTAAGTTGCCAAATAGACATCTCCAGAGTGACAGCCAAAGAACTTAGCAGGAAACTACAGCAACAGCACTCAGTAAGTGACACTGAGTCAGCCTGTTCTGGTCCAACAGCAGCATACGTTGAGTTGTTTGACCACAGACCAAGGTCTTCTGGGAGGAGTCAGGTGAGCATCTCAGTTCACCTGAGACCACACAAAAAGCTTCATCCAACCATAGCATAAGGTGGTGGAAGTGATCAGAGACCTCCCCTCAATCTTTACTGAGTAGTTCATGAACTGCTAAGGTCAGCACCAGCAGAAACTTCTCCTAAATTCTGTCCAGGAATATTAAAGCTCACTCTCTTAACCAGTGACAGGACTCGAGGAAATGGCATGAGGCTGAGTCAGGGGAGGTTTAGGTTAATATCAGGAAAAGATTTTTCACCAGAGGGTGGTTGGGCACTGGAACAGGCTCCCCAGGGAAGTGGTCACAGTGCCAAGCCTGATAGAGTTCAAGAAGCATTTGGACAAGGCTCTCAGGCACATGGTGTGATTCTTGGGGTGTCCTTCACAGGGCCAGGAGTTGGACTCAATGATCCTGATGAGCCCCTTTCAACTCAGGGTATTTTACAATTCTATGCTCTGCTTTAATGCAGGCATTGGTGGAACACAGCAGAGCTGAGCTCACACACAATTATCAGCTGTCCCAGCAGCTGAGGCAACGGCAGAGTTCAACTGCAGAAACTGTGTCTGCAGTGGCTGTAAATCCTATGAGCTGCCACCTCCTATGAGTGGAGCCAAGAGTGAATCCCTGTGCCATCAGACTGCAAGGCGTTATGTGGGCATTAGGTGGCATTAACCCTCATTTCTGCTCCACTCCCACCAGCAGTACCCACTGAGTCTGTGTGCCTGTGCTTCATTCCTTTTTCCCCAAGATACGTTGTTTGGATGGTAAAATCCACTAGGTCTTTCCCCAGGCAGCCTCACTGCAGGAGTTTAGATATGCCAGAAGTCTGGTTGTCCCAGATGAATGGCTACTGTGTGTGTGGAGGTGTCTCTCTCTGTTTGCCACACACTCCTTATGTCCAGTGGGTCTCTCTCCTAGGGGATCTAATCACTTGGCAAATCAGAATAGATCAGAATCTGAATAGAACAATAAATCAGAATAGAACAAACTGCCCTCTTAGGAGACCAAACTGATCCCAAGTGCAAAATCAGGCCTGTTTCTTTCTGTGTCACCTCCCTTGAAGAAACAGGAGTAACAGATGGGCTTACCATGCCTTAACTCAACTATGACTCAGTCACTCCACATAAACACTCTGCAAGTTCAGCTCTCCACACCAGCTTGCTCCTGGGCATGGAAGACTTCAAGACCCAGGTGTCAGGATTTAACAACACACACATTAGGCAAGTTGGGGCTGAAGCCTAAGCCTGTACCCTCAGAAACTGGGAGTACAGTTCCAGCAATAGAGAGGGGTGATCACACACACACACAGAGCAAGCCCTGAGTAACTTGGTCTGACCTAACAGGTGACACTGCTTTGAGCAGGCGGCTGGACTAGAGACTTCCTGAATTATCCTCTGATCCTGTGACTTATAAAATTACTTTAGGAATGAGTAATCACTGCACTTGAGATCCCAGTGAACAGTAATGAGTACATGAGCAAAGTGGAATAAATTTAAATTTGGGCCAGGTAGCACCAGGTACAAGTTAAAAAAATTACAATATTGAAATTATTACATGTGATTGTGGTGGAGTCACCATCCCTGGAGGTGTAGTAGCACTTAGTGCCATGTCCTAGTTGTTGTGGTGGTGTTCAGTCATAGGTTGGACTCAGTGATCTCAGAGGTCTTTTCCAATCAAATTGATTCTGAGATTCTGTGATTCATCTGTCATGTGTTTACAGAATTATGTAGGTGTGTTGAAAAATATTCAGCAAAGAGCTACTAAAATGCTGAGACTGAATAAAACCTTTTTGATGTGAGGGTAGAGAATTGTCATGAGTCTAATTTAACACAGGCAGTAAGTGACTTGATTCCATTTCATGGATTATTGTTTAACTGTGAATAAGATCTGTGATGGTGAAACTTACTCAAAAGCATAACAAGATCCAGTGGCTGAATCTGGGAACATAGGCAAGCATCAAGAATCAATCAGATTGTTGATAATAATTAATGATTGCAGCAAAATACCTGAAGGATTGGAGGACTTTTACTTTAAGTCTTCTACTCTGAAAAATTTATTCTTGCCCAAGCTAAAACTGTAGCCTCCAAATGGAATCACTGATTATACACTATGGGGTTCATATCCTGGATGTGTCTTCATGGACAGGTGGCTGCTCTGTCTGCACTCCCAGTTAATCAGCTCTGAGACAGCAGTAGAGCAGAAACTACACAGATGGAGTTGGGACATCTCTATGCCTGCTTTAAGTCACCCTGCCCCTCAGCCAGTCTCACTAGCTTGAATAAATATACACAGAGCATTCCAGAGAGCAAAATACAAAACTGCATCCACCAGGAAGTCACATCTAACCTTATCCAACACTGTCCACTCAGCAACTTTCCTGCTTTTTTCTCACATCTTCTTTCCTCCTTCACTTGGGAAAGGAAAAATGTCTTTATTAAAATAATATGAAATATTTTTGCTTCTTGTTGTACGTTTCTTTAGCCCCTTATGTTATTCTGTTACTTCTACAGCTTGGCATACAGCAACAGTATGAACTTGGCCAGTACATGCGGAGGAGATACTCTCATTTCCTGAGTGTTGTGTACAAGCAGAGTGAGGTAAGTTCTGGATCTGGGGGGAGGATGTTTTTCATGGATGTTACTGGGACTTCCTGGATGCATGGGAGTCTAAACCTGGTGCGACTGGAGAAAACTTAATACCAGTTGGATTCAATGTAATTTCACAGTATGCCTGAAATGGTGGTTCAGCTTTTATTCAGACTGATGGGCAACTGAAAACCAGGCTGTACATCAGCTTCAGGTCTGCTGTATGGGGGAAAATCTATGTCAAATACCTTCAATGCTACACTTTGAGATGCAGTGCTGATACAACTTAGTTTTCACACAGGTTCCAGCTTTTCAATGCACCTATGATGTCCCAAAGCCTAGATGGTCAAAGGGAGTCAGTCTTACTCTTTCCACTGGCATTCTGAAGGGAAATGCTACCGTGCTGCAACTCACTTGTCCAATGAGATTTTACTCTAGGTTCACTCTTCCTCCATCCTCCTTCATGCCACTCCAATGCTAACTTTCCCAGCACAGTACCATCCTAGCAAGAGGAAAGAAAAACAAACCTAATGGGAGAAATGACCTAGACTTTCTCCTTTTTTTTTTTTTCCTTGCTTCAGATTTATGTTCAAAGCACTGACTGCGATCACACGCTCATGAGTGCTCAGGCTACTCTTGCTGGACTGTATCCACTGACACAGGGTCAGATTTGGAACCCCAGAATCCTTTGGCAGCCAATTCCAGTGCACACGGTGCCACTGTCACATGACAATGTGAGTATAAACTAGAGGCATCTGCTTCCCCTTGATGACTAGTAAAGGACACAGGATGTGAGATGAAGGCACAGCAAAAAGTGCATGGTAAAGGCAATGAGAAGTACATTGTGTTACAGGCATTCTGCAGAAAGGCCTAATAAGCTGAATAGAAATATTGACAAGAGTTTCCACAGGAATGGACTTAGGTATCAGAGACCTGATCTTAACAAAAATGGGAAAAAAAATGGAAGTCCTAGGTGCAGAGAAAAAGAGTTAACCCATAATGTGAGTACTGAACTTAAACATGACTTTCTTCATGTGAGAAGAGATACCTAATATCACCAGACTAAGAAATATTTCATATTTCTTAGTCTGCAGCCAAGAGAAAAGACAAAAGAATCATTCTGGGACATACATTACAGTGAGAATTAAGTCAGAGGATTGTTTTTCATGCACTTGCAGGTCAGTGTGTGCACTTGGAGGACTGGTGAAAAAAAAAAAAAAGGTAAAAGGAAGGAGGACTCACAGATTTAAGCATATGAGTTCATGGGGCAATGTATTTATTAATCTCCCTTCCTCAGCTCCTCACCTTGGAACTGTAAGGAATCATGTGGACAGCATCTCTGTAGCCTGCACACACATGTCCTAGAGGAGAAAGCTGGGCAGCTGAGTGGAGCTGGAGTGTCCTGTGTGTGGAAAAACTATAGTAAGAAGTTAGGAAAGATTAGGAGTGTGCAGTGTGAGTCCCAGTTTGAGAGAGAAGGTTTGCAGATGTGAGGCAAGATAAATTCTGTGGGCTTACAAGCCTTGTTAAGTCTGTGATGAGAGGGGAAATCGTGTGAAATAGGCCATGGAGCAATAGTTCTTACCTTGGGGTGATGAGAGCATGAAGACAGAAGATACAGAGACACACATCTTCCTATTCATACCCACAGCCTGGCACAGAGTCAGGAGCTGCTCCTGGCACTGTCATAGATGGTGGTATCCCAGCAGGCAGTCAGGAACACCTGGCCAGTATCAACACAATTAGCAAACTCAGCAAGCAGGTGTTGCACCTCATTCACATCTAGGGGAAAAAGTAAATTTGTTCAAAAAAATCAAAAATTCATGAACACATGGACATTTTGCAAACGTTTTTTCAACTATTTGTTTCATGTTTACTACGTATACAGACTGAACTTGAGCTCACATGTATCCTACCACCTAAAAAAAATGCCCATCATTTATTGGTGAAGTCATGCCTGTTCATGAACCTATGGCTGTAATTCAGAAAGACTTTCCTATCTTCTAGAATAGATAGATTTTATTTCTAAATGTATATCTAATATTTCTAAAAAGATTGAGGAACTGCTGTGAAGATTTCCAAGCTCATTATCCCTTCTTTAAAAAGTTACTTTAATGTTGGGACTATATAGATGGATCTACATTACTGGAAAAAGGACAAAAAACACATTAGAGAAAAGCACTAAGAATATCTCAGTGCCAGACTTTAACTTTTGCTTTAAAATTATCACCAAAAAACCTTCAAACAAGAATAAATTCAGTTTAGCTTAAGTAAGTGAAAAAACAAGTTCTTAGGTTATTGCAGTCACACGTAACCTTTACCCTTCATATGTCTTAGATTAATGAAAAGAGAAAACCAAGTTACAGAAACTTCATAAGTTTCTACAGTTTAGCTGAACTAAATGAAGTTGTGGTAAGTCCAATCAAAAAATACAGCTGAGTACGGACAATGACTCCTACTGCAGTCCAGTTGTTGCTTGACTGTTGTTAAAATGTGATGGTGTGTTTAAAGAAGGACTGAACACAATGAGTGAAATCATCCCTGGAGAAGCCAAGAACAAAGGAGTTCATGAGGGCTTCTGTTAGTCTTCTGTCAAGGGACAAATTCCACCTTGTGTAAACAAATCCTTTAACTTTGAACTACTGCAGCTATTACTCCCCTGAATATTTAAAGGTTATTTTGTAAGTAGTCATCAGTATGACTCTTTGAGTCCTAAAGATGAATATCCATGAAAACTGCATTCCCAAATTATTTTCCAGCTTGTCCTAACTAGTGCAGCCAATCAGAACAACAATCCTGCAAGGGTATATTGAATTGCAGAACAAGGTGCACCTTGCTTAACTAGTGTTTTGCAATGTTCTTTTCAGCTGCTATACTTACCTTTCTCACACTGCCCAAAATACACTGAGCTTCTAAGAGAAACCTTTGCAACTAGGGATTTCCAAAGGCAACTCAAGCACTACAAGGTAAAGTATTTTCAGTTCTGGAATTTACCGCTTCTTCAACATTATCTAACAGGTAAGATTAAAAAATGGCAATCAGTATGCTCCTTCCAGATCTCTAATCTTCACAGCGAGTGTAGATGACATATGAAAAAACAATTACAACATTACAGATACAGCTGAACTGGGCTGTTCCCATCAATTAAAAATTGCAAGTCATAGAAAAGATAAAAATTATTGACCTCCTTGCAAAAAACTAGCTTCTAGGAGACAAGACAAAACAAAAACGCTGATAAAATCAGTACTAATGCCTCTTAAATTACTCCAATACCTCTCTCTGTTTATTCCTATGTAAAGCACCTTCCCTGATGCTTCTGTCCTGTCTATAGAACTCTCTGCTAGTTCAGATTCCTCTTCCTCCACAAGATGCTCATAGCTCAATTCCCCAGAATTTCTATGACAGCCTTAGTTTTTATCTCAAGTACCTGTTCATGTTTCACACCCAAAGTCTTCATTCAGGTGCTCACTCACATTTTGTTCTTGTCTCAATGTGTTATCCTTTTCTTTCTTTCTCCACCATCAAAACCTTTGCATGATTATGTAATCACATGTCTATTCTGCTGCAACTTTCTTCACAGGTATATTCAAGATTACAGTAGGAAGCTCACCTGTTTCTCTCATCTTTAGCCACTGACCTCAGCCATGTATCTGTGACTCTGCATCTGGGTATTATGTGCAAGTAAACCACAAGTTCCAGTTTTATCAGATTTATATCATACCTCCCTTCTCCTGAGTATTAACATCAACACAATTCCATTTATCACACTTCCTTTACGCTTTGGATTTCTGCCAGACTTCTTCATGTATCTCTGTCCCCTCTACCCCCTTCTGAACGTTTCCAACGAGCATAAACAATCACCATAGTTCAAGTCTGAACTCATATCCCCAGCCTTGCCTAGATGAATAGGCCAAATTCTTTTACATCTAAGCAATAGTCCATTGTTTAAGTGCAAGGACTGTCTCCTTCCTCACAATTCCTGTGTACTAGCATGGCAGTGTGTAGAAATTATGTAAAAGGGCCCAGTGTACCACAGGTTTGTTATTTTTGTATTGCAGCCATTTCTGAAGTTTTTAGCCACTCATACAGGATACCCACTGAAGAAGTTGAACACTGAAAGAATTTGGAAGCTCTCGGACACTTTACAATATGAGGTAAATGGATTCATAGAATCATTTATGTTGGAAAAGACCTTTAAGATCATTGAGTCCAATAGAAATTCCTACACTTTCTTAAAACTGGTTTAACTCTCATTGTTTGTAAGACATCATAATTTGTTGAACCATACATTATTTTCAGCTTCTTTCCCAGAAACCTTCACCTAACTAAATTTAAAACTGAAAAGCCCTGTAAACACACTGTGACCATGGGAGACTGCTGTGGGTTCTCCATCACTATCAAGAACACAAATGGCCCATCAAATTCCAGATCCTGTCAGTGACTGCATATGGAGAATTAGGCAAAAGCATACCTTTGGATAAAAGTGTCTTGTCACTCCTCCAAACACAGTCATGGAGATACACATGAATAAAATACATTGCTGGCAAAGAAACATAAGCACCCTTCAACAAAGAGTTCATGCAAATTGTATAAGCAAGAGAAGTCATTATTTGCACATCAGCAGTAGTGCTCAGAGTATTTTCAGGAATGAAGCAGCCATTGGAATGACACAAACGATTATTTGTGCAAGTTTGGGAGCTTGTTTGAAGCAAAGGAACTAGGAGTATCAAAAAAAAGCATCTATTTTATAACAAAAGGGTTACTGTGGTGCCAAACTATCATGGGCATCTGAGGCCCACAGTCAAATAACTTTCTGCTTTAAAAAACTCTGACTGCCTTTTATTTAGCAATAAGCCTCTCTTCATATAACTTCAAAATCCAGACAACTCAGCTGACACAAGTGAAAATTGCAGTCTTGTGTAAAAAAAATTACTGTTGAAGGCAGCTTTTGCTGCAAATTCTTTCATATGTAACTATTTGTAAGCTCAAATATTAATGATAAATTGGTCACCAGTACTGGAATATTCCCAAGAAAACTGAGGCAGTTGTAAGGCAGATTTCACAATGTACATGTAGTATTTGTTTGTGATGCTAATGAGTTTACCTTGTGCCCTGCAGTTTCTACAAAGGTCCAGCCTTGGTCAAAGCAATCTTGAATGGCATGTTAGGCAGGGCCCTTGAGTTAAAAGAATTGTTAAAATGTTGGGACATCTCCCTGTAATTTCAGTGAGGTCACCCTTCCGTATTTTCCAATCTAGCTGAACACTGGAAAACAAAAAAAAATAAAAATCAAAAAAATTAGAAATTAGTTGGGTTTTTCTTTCTAGTGTTATATTTTATGAGTTTTTGTCTTTCCTACTGCTCAGTGAAGACTCTAGGGGTATCGATTAAGACACTTGCCATAAAAGTCACCCTCACCCTTTCAAGCATACAAAGAAAGTGTTCTTACATAGTTGTTTTTTTGGGTTTTTTGTGTGTTTTTGTTTNTATAGGTTTTTTTCTGTTTGTTGGGGGGTTTTTTTGTTTTTTTTTTTTGTTTGTTTTTTTTTTTTTTTAAATACAATTCATGAAACTACAGTAGCAGGCACTTCTCTGTGTTTGTTACTTTTGGCTGTCATCTGACTTGCAGGTAACTTGGAGACTGAGGTGCTTGCTTGCCTACAGCACTGTCTTAAATAGCATGCAACTAGTCCATTCTTTCCTCAAGACACAAATCACATTTGTTAAAAGAGAAATGGATAACATTGTGGTCTGAGCTGATTGAACATAACACATTCTATTGTTTCTCTTGATTAAACAAATCCTTTAAGTAGTTGACATTTTCCTTTGAGCTCACTTGTTACAAGAACACTCCTTTCGGAGAGCTCAGTCCAAAGGTCACATTGCTCCAAAGGAAGGTTACAAACCCCGATTAAACAGGAATTCAGGGGAGTGCAAACCAGAAGTGTTGTGTTTCCCTTCTCACAACTATGATCATTAGTATACCTTGGACTGCATCCCCAGGGAAAGACTAATCCAGTCCACTTTAACTTGAGGACTCTGTAAGTATCCAACAGACCTGGTATAAATGACATATAGATATATAGATATATAGATATTTGCCATCCCTATCATCCATCTCATACTCAGGTACATCCATGTTACAGCTGTACATATTTCTACTTGATCTCTGTATCCCACTTGTATCTCAGAGTTACCAGCCCTTATATAGGATTTGCTTCAGTAAATATGTCAGGATATATCCCAGCGGACAACTGAAAAGTCATACAGTGATTTTTTTTTTCCAGCTGACTACATAAATAATACCAGTTGCTTTTTGCATAATTTTTAGTGTTAGATTTCCTCTTTTTGTTGAACACTGCCCTTCAAGTGAGTTTTAAGTAGTATGATGCTATAAATAGGAATGTTACAGCTGTCTAAATGCAAAATACAGTGATCATTTTAATACAAACTGTTGCTTGAGTGAAACATTTCAAATTTGTTCTGACAAGCATTTTGTGCCAGAAGAAAATAACAGCTAGCAGTAGGAATCAGTAAGAAAATCACCATGTTTTCTTTCTTCACTGTAGGATATTAACAACTACACTTTACCCATTTGGGCTACTCATGGTGTCAGGACCAAGCTGATAAAGCTCTCAGAATTGTTATTCCAGGCGGCGTTCGGGGTCCACAAACAAATACAAAAATCACGTTTGCAGGGAGGTAAGCTGAATTCTTACCCCATTTAAAAACAAAACTGGGATTGAAAAGAACAAAGGGATACCACAAACATTGCTACTGATAGTAGAACTATAAAAGATGCCATGATCCAGATATTGGTGGTCAGCTCTGAAAGATTTTGATTAATAGGGAGATGGCAAGGATATGAGGCATGAATATCCTAATCTAACATTATAATGGAGGTATCACTTAGATTACACTGTATAAGAAATTCAAAATAATATACAGATTCTTGTTGAACTGGATCAAGTCTGAATTTAATGTAAGCCACCATGTGTAACTTATTTTAAAAAATATTATTTGTAATAATGTTTAGAACTGTGACTTTGTTGCCTTACAGTCTTCATATTCCATTACTGAGAGTCCTAAAAGGAGATTATTAAACTGCTCCTAAACTTTATTCTGCTCAGAAAATATTAGCTGAATTTTTAAATTATTTTTAATCACTCATTCTCCTCCATTCATCCTCTGCCCCCTGTTGAGCCTCCTTTTCATTTTACATGAACAGTGTACAGTCAGGACCTGTGAGCTACAAAGACAAATCAAAGTATAAGCACGAGCTCATATGTGGCATTTTTGAAGCTCCAACTTACAAAACTTAGCACAAAGTTCAATTGTTCAACTAACAATTGCTATTGCTGAGGACAATTCTGTCTAATTCTGCTTGGCTGTACAGCTTTCCTTTTAGAATTTTAATTTGTCCAGATGCCAACCTTATATTAACAAACTAGCACAGCCATTGATTTAATTCAAGTCGTTTGTCTTACAACTCTTCCACAGTTAACATTAACAAAATACAGACAACTACACAGTTTATGAAGGCCCGGAGTGCAGAGGATCTTCCTTTTTTTTCTCGGGAAATCAGGAAATCAATGGAGTTACACACACAACAGGGTAGTATTCATTACTGTGCTCTTCTTGCATTCTTCCACTGGCACAAAACAGCTATGAATGCACTGCTTGAAGCTGATGAGGCTATTAATGACCCCCAAAACATTTTACACAGAAGTTAAATATGCCCACTGTTCATAGAAAAGGCAGTGTCACAACTAATCAGGGCACTCTGCACAAATTACCAATGAAGTCAATCGAATAAATCCGGTGCATTTAAAGACTGATTCTTAAAATGGCAACAATCAATACACATGTTAACATAAGCATCTCTTTCTTTGTCACTGCTTCCCCATTTTCTTTCAGGTGTTCTTTTAAAAACTATTATAAAGCATTTATCAAATGCTAGAAAGTCTTCACACCAGCAAAAAATGGTTTTGTATTCTGCGGTGAGTGATTTCTGTTTCTTTTGGTTTTCCTTTCTGCAATTAATAAATTCAGTGAAAGCTGTAAAATTGTATTTTCATCATGAAATATATCTACATGCATTTGTTAAAATTTGGTTAACCTTAAATGTCTTTGGGTTATTTTCATTCTTTAATGAACAGATACTACTTTGAAACCTGCACCATTCCATTTTGCACCTGATGTCATGGCTTTTTTCCTCATAATATTGTTTTGATTGAGTAGAGAACTGGAAAAACCAAGCTTCATGTTTTACTAAACCTGTATTACAAAAATAATTCAGAAAAAAATCTTCTGCTCCCTACATATATTTTCAGGTGCAAAACAAAACAAAACAAAAACCAACCAACCAGCCAAAAAAACAAACAAAGAGAAAACGCAAAAAAAAGGACAATGAAATTACAGTTATTTTAGAAGGTCTTATGAAGGCATTGTGACTTTATATTTTGGTTTAGAATGTGCAGACACTGTCATTGGAGGAGGTTTTTACTCTCAGTAAAACGCTCCTGTTTCTAAGCTCCCATTAGATTATGACCTAGTGGGTTTATATCAGCTAAATGGCTTACTTACCAGATCTCTAATACTGTTTATTTAATAGACAAAACCACTAGTTCCTTTTAAAAGTAGTTTTAAAACTCCAGTTAACTTTGGCAAAAACTGCAAGTGACTAGGGTTTCTTAAATATTTACATTTATGTATATTTTATCCATGCAGCACTTCAGTTGATACAGCCATAAAAGGGCACTATTTGCTCAACAGTGCAGAGGGCAAGTATTAATGAGGCCACACAAGTACTGTTAATGTTGAGTGGACAGATAATATGCTGGCCACATGGTTAATTAATAGGTTCATGCAATCATTTTCAACAGACCTGTAATTACAGGTTTCTTCTGTTCACAGCATGCAGCCACCATTGCTGCCTTACAGATGGCACTCAATGTCTTCAATGGGAAATTGCCTCCTTACAGTGCCTGTCATTTGTTTGAACTTTACCAGGAAAAAAATGGGCAAGTATCTGCAAGCTGTACTGCTAACATTACTTTTGCTTAAAAGCAATTTCCTAATTTACAATTTACAATGTACTAATTTCTAAAAAAGCCATTTACCCCAGACTAATTAAACTGGATACACAAGGTTCACTATGCAGGAAAATACTATAGATTGATTTTAATTACTTTAATTGGACTCAGTTTAGTAGACAGTAGCAGAATAAGCTTGAAAACCCTCTATATATTGCCTCATTACACTTAGGAGAGCTTTTACTCCATTCTTTTAATCGATTTATCTCCTTGACAAAGATGACAACCTACACGCAAATTAGTGTTGACCTCCTATTGTTTAAAAACATCTTTTCAGAGTACTAATGATATTGATAAATCATCAACCTATTAACAACCAGAACAAGAAGCTGGCTAAAAGGTTGTCCCAGAGTAGAATCACTCCAACATGGAAAGGCTGTGTGGTTTTGTGTGCCTGACTTCATTTGGACCCTTCTGTATTTTGAAACAGGCAATACACCGTGGAAATGTACTACCGGAATAATTCTTGGAGAGATCCCCACCCCCTCACCCTCCCCGGCTGCAGATTCCGCTGTCCCCTGGACACATTCACCCAGCTGCTCTCCCCCGTCCTCGTACACCACTGGGCAAGGGAATGCAGGATGTAGGACATCAAAGGGGGTGAGTTGGGTGCTTTGGGCACATGGACCCCAAAAGTCAAGTTCAGGATCAGATCTTCTGCCAGCAGCTCATTTGAAGTAACAATCATTTTTGTAAGGGCCTGGTCTGAAATGAAAACTATGCAGATTCAGTGAGACAGAATTGTACCCAAGGCCATCATTTCTGCTCCATTGATGCATTTATCTGCTCCAGACCAACTTTCTGAAGAAATGAAATCAAGGCTGATCAGACTTCAGGGTACTGACTTTCATGTGAATTTTTTCATTCTGTTTTGTTTTAGTACGGTCAAAAAGACCTTCAGCTAGTGAGGAAGCACATATTAAGGCACTGACTTACAACAGTCACCTTATCTTCTCTAACTGCAGAGTATTTCTCCAAGTTGATTAGCAACACTAAGCATTCCCTTGGTTTTAGGAGGCATTTGGAGATCAAAACAGATGAATATTGAATAGTATACCAGACTGGTACTTACCAGAATGTCAAACATGTACAGACACACATCGGCATACTAACACATTCCCTAGCAGGTTGTCTATATCTCCATATTAAGAAATTTAATGGCCATTTTGACCACTGGTGATATTTACTTCTGCAGAAAGAGGGAACAGGAAGGTAGAAAATGACATTGTCTTTTATCTAGCTCTATATTCCTTGAGGGAAATGAAAAGCAAACAGACCCCCCTTTTTTGATGATCAAATATTGTACCTAACATTAAAAAAATACCATATGGCTTTCTGAATCACTGATCTCAGGAAGAATTTGAAATGTCAGAGATTATAAGAATCCAGAACCAGCCAACTCATCTGGTTGAAAATAATTTCCTCTTACATATCTTGAATCCATTAACAGAGTAGAGATAGTTATGCGAGAATTAATGAAAAATTAGCAACCAATGATTCACTAAATAGATTTCTTCGCTATGATCATTGCTCACAAATTCTCAGGGAACATATCAGGAAAATACCACATTTAATTGCAAAAGGTTATTTGGCAGAGGGAGGGAGAGGTTGTTTCTGGTGAGGTTTTTTTTGGCCAAGATACTAATATAGTCATGGAGGACAGTGATAAATACTTCTTCTTTATACTGTGGTGCTTAGTACTCGAAGTTTTGTGAAAATGAGTTCCCCTCCTTCACAAAGTAAACTGTGCAGCTGAGCAAGAAAATAAACAAAAAAATTCTATAAAATAATCAAAATTTGATAAAAATAAAGAAACAAATATTTAGACACAAATTTTTCAGCAATCCTGAGTGCTGAAAACACATATGGACCACTAAAGACGTTACAATCAAACAATGCTCCAATCCAAATATTTTCCATACTGTCATACCAAAATTTGACACTTCCCCCGATTCTATCCTGATTCACAGTGTACCTGTTGGAGCCAGATCCTAATTTCTTTTTGCTAATTTAGGAAAAGTCCATTCTGCTTTTCCTGCGTGCAGTTTGAACTCTCTGCTGTGTGTGAGTAGAGAAAATGCCATGGCCCACTGCTCCCCAGGCTGCAGCGTGCAGCTCACCGACACACAGACTGCACTGTGCTGGACCCACTGTGCTCCACCAGGTCACAGTGGCTGTAGAAAGGCTGCAACAGATGTCTTTTAACACCAGGAAGCTAAATTAGGCTGAAGAGTGATGCAAAGAGTTTACAGGTCATGTTTACACTTAACATTCACTGATGCAACATCAGTGATTTCAGCTGTTTTCAGCTTTGTCAAAAACCACCTCAAATATCATTCCTCACTAATGCATATGTTAACATTTTGATTACAGATGCATCAGAGCATTGATGAATGGGAGTCCGTAAATGTGATTTTTTGAATGAAATCTAGGAGTGGCTGAGCTCAAAAAATTAATTTACATAGCTATTCTATGGGGAGACACTGGTACCCAAACATAGAGTTGTTTCCAGAAAATGCTTCTTTGAAGTTTCATGGAAAGGACTTATGGCCCAAGTACAGGGAAATGAAGGGGTCAGGTAGGTATTGTTATTACAGGTCACAAAATTCAGAAGCAGTATCTGAGGGTGGTATAAATCAGGGTCAAGTTCCTCCACATCATGATGACCATACTGTGGAACACAGGAAATAAAATCAGCTCAGCATATTTGGGAAGGAGATAAAACTGTGCTCTCTCTATGCTCTTTTCACTGCTCAGGAAGACTTCAGTGTGGATGGATTTAACATTTCATAAGACTTTTTCTAATTCCATCAAAATGGGAGCAAATTTGTTAAGTCTTCCACACTTAGTCTGAGCTACCCTGTTGTTGAGGTACTATTAACAGGTGTGCCATGTTCTTGGAGAAGGAGGACACATGCTAAGAATGATACTCCCTTTTTGCCTTACCTCTAGATGTTTCCTCCATGTCTTCCGTGTGATTAGCTTTATGAAACAACTCCTTCCACACTGTGGTGTGACTCCAGTCCATCATTTCTCCTTAAATACCATCAGCATTAACTGCCTCCTGAACTTTATCAAAAGAAAACATTTCTCAGTACAACAAACCAAAATTATTGAAAGCAGGAATTTATCCTTCATGAATATTTGCTTTGCTTTATCAAGTGGTAAAACCCAAATGCAATACAAAACCAGAGCAATTCTTCAAGACTTTTTCATTCCAAAGGGATTTTGTCAGATCTAATTCACAACTGTAATTGTAATGATAGTTTTGAAGGGCTATAGCCTTAATTTACAGCAAGATTGTAAAATATCTCTGAATTAGTGTTGCCCTCTTTTGAAGAGAAATGTCATCAGAAATGGTGACAGAAGCAGTGCTTCAAAAGGAGACCTCAAAAGGAGGAGTCACTCCAGTGCCCTTAGACTTTATTCATGACATAATGAAGCATTTTACACAAACAGATCCCAGAAGGCACAAAAATTAGGATAATGTCTGTTTACTAAGAGATGTATTTCTTTTTCTCTTCTGTCTTAGACAGGCATAGATATCTCACTTCTATATAGAAGGAAGGCAAGAATTACAGAAAGAATGGACCATGAATCTAAGAGAAGCCCACATACAGCCAGGCTAGCTACCCTGAAGACCTAGAATACAACTTGTTGACCCAACAAGGCTTTCAGATATTGTTTCCAAAAAGCAAGGCTAAGTGTTAATTTTGAAAGAGAAATAATTTGTGGTTTCAAATAGCTTTTCAAACATTTTCCTTTCATTAGGTTACCTTGGTTGTATACTCCTGATCATATAAAGTTTGTGCCTCAGGGAAGTCTGTAAGTCCATACTTACTTGATATTAACAACAAAAATAACTTGCTGGTTGTACAGAATAAAAAAATCTAGAGCTATGTGCTCATTTAAACAAGTGGAGTATGTTGGGCAATCCCTCACTAGTTACATTTTCTAATATTGCTATTGCAAAAATACTTTTTATTCTTAAAACAAAAGAACAATGAGCTGCAAACAACTTATGAAAACAGTGGACCCTTCTTTGCTTTCTTATCTTTTATTTTCTCAGAGTGGATAGGAACTTTGCCACCAGACTCATCGTCCACAGGTCATTTCAAAGAGAACCAGAGTAACAGATGAGATGCAGAAAATGTTGCCTTTCTAGCTTCTTTTCCTTGGACCAGGATTTTAAAATGGATGCTAAGCCTATGAAAAGTGCATTACTTTTTAGAATTACAGCATAAGCAGATAGGTGCTACTCCCTAAGCTACAAATGAATCAAAATATTAAAAAGATCACTTTCCCATCTAACAAGAGTCCAAGATTCAGAATTCTCACTCTAAGTGCCCATTGTCTCCTCAGCAGGTCCCTAGCAACAATTCCTGTGCTTCTCAAACCATCACAAGATGCATGGTTCATCAACAAGAGTTGTAGTTAGATTTCACAGCAAACACATAGATGAAAAAAATTATTTCCGCTAGTCAAAAAATGTAACCCTTTTACCACAGCAGCCAAACAAGGGCAAAAATGTTTTCCAACAACATGAGACAACCAGTTCTAGCTGCTTCTTAATAAAAGAACAAGCTCGATTATTCTGTATTACCTTAATGTCCCATAATAGACACCAGCAAAAAGGTTCCTAAGTCCTGCAGCCCTCATAGGAAAGTTAATGCAAGCTATTTAAATGATTCATCTCAAAAACACGTTGATCATGACACCTCCCTTAATAAGAAGTAATTAAAAACAACAACAACAACAACAGCAACAAAACACCTGCTAGAAGAAAGCAAATGGAAAGGAAAAGCCAAGACTCCATCGTTAATGATATCAGACTTCTAACAGATCCCAGCCTTGAATATAAAAACCAAATTTCTAGGCATTTTCTTTTTTCCTCTGAATATGGTCTTGATTCTTCTGAGTTTGTGCCAGCTTGTGCTGTTTGAGTTGTTTTTAATGTTTTATGGGTTTCTTTTCCAGATGTTTAGAAGTGGAAGTTCAAGAGCTGTAAAGGGGATCTCATGCTTCCCCCATCAAAGGCAAGGGCAACTTTTCTGTTGGTCTCCCACACTGGACAAGGCTCACATAGAAAATGCAATAGAGACCTGAGACATTCTTCATGACTCTCTTTAGTGTCCAGCTTCCAGTTCCTCCTCTCCCTCCTCACCCAAATACATCTCTCAGAAATTTGAAGAACTGCATGAAGATTGTTCATCTTCCCACAGATTTGTCTGGGATCATGGAGCTGGATGGACCCTGGCCTCAGCACTTCAGCCTAGCTATGGAAGTGCATCCTAGCTGAGGTCACTGCAGTACACCAATATAAGGCCCCCCTCTTCTATCACATGTCCAGACCATGTCTTCTCCCATGCTGCATGCCCCAGTGAATGTACCTTGAACATTCTGACTTCTGTTGAGCAAAAATCAAGTTCAACTTTAATTTACAAATTAAGCTGTTTCCTGAATTATTTTATTCCCCTCATCCCTATTCAACAGAAACCCCATCACACACATTCTTTGTGATGTTTTTTTTCTTGGGACTATCACTGTAGAAACACAGAAAGGAAGATTTCCTTTATACTTTGTGTACTCTGAAAAATAAACAGCAGTGCTCATAAAGGCTGAAACATCAAGTCCAGGTCTTATTGTAGGAAAACAAATTGGGGATATCAGTGAATGAATAATAAATTGCTCTAAATTATGTTTTTCTATTACTTCACCAGAACTGACTTAGTTTGAAAAATCAGTCCTATAATCTTTTGCAGATATGAAGTCATAAACAGTTTCATGTCAGTTCCTCTTAAAGAAAAAATGAGTAAAAAATAATTACATTTTGGCTTTAGAATTACTTAGGCCATTATTTAAACTATTTAATTTTTCATTTGTTGAAAAAGCAAGATCATCAGGAAATGCAGCTCCCTCTCCTCTTTCACATCAATGCATAGACAGACCAGTCATATTTTGAAGAAGACTTGCTAATAAATACAATAACCTGAATTCTCATAGATGCTGTAATAGAGGTAGATATACCTTGTAGTGTTCATTGTCCTTCCTGTCATCTGCTGAAATAATGCAGAATGAACAACATACAAGCAATAGGAATTTGTGCTGCCTGGGAAATCCGGCCCTGGACAGCCTGGACTATCAATGTCATTAATTTCATCACTTTCTTTCCTCTTTGGGATATTTACTGAGCTGACTGACTACCAAAAATGAAAAAAAGAAAAACCCAAACCCAAACTGTGTGTAGCTCACAAATATGAATCAAATGAATTGACTAGTTTTGATTTGTTTCATGGTAGTGCTACAAGTAGGTTTTCCTTTGTTGCACTTAGTGCTTATGGTACTCATCAGAGACTATCAGAGGCCCTCCTTTACCAGAGGGACCTGACTCGACCTCTTCCAGAAACGAAAACCACCACCAGGCTGCAGAGTTTCAGAGGGGAAAGTGAAGATGAATAGTGCTTTTAGTCCCTTTCTTATTTCCTGTTCACAGGCAAAAACCTATGCATTAGTTTTCTTGTCAGACAAACATTTTAGTCTCCTAAGACCAAACAGAAATTTTCTGAGTGCCCTGTAAGTAGGTGCATGGGACAAACTAAGAAATTATTAGGAGACAGTGAGCAGACAGTCTTCCTCTCACTTGCCTTAGAGTAGTAACTTTGGGTTTAGGGTATTTTTTCACATGGTGAAAGATAAAAGTCATGTTCTGTCACCAGCATAAGTAAGTTGACTCGTTCTGTGTCATAAATTAACTTCTCTGTCCCTTCCCACTTCCTACAACTGAGTGAGAACACCCCACTGCAGGATTGCAAGACAGACTTTAATTTTTCTTATAAGTGCTTCAAAAATGGTGCCTGGAAAATGTGTCACTTTGTTTAGTGAAACCAAAATTTTTCTTCTCTTTCCCTTTCTCACCTCAAAAAAAACCAACAAAAAAAAAAAACAAACAAAAAAAAACAAACAAAACAAAACAAAAAAAAAAAAACTGGAAAAAGATGACTGGAGATCAACCCAAACTATGTTAAGTGCCAATCTGCATATTCAGTCAGTAACAGGACTGAGCTGTTCCCTCTGTGAGCAGCCTGGTCTGTGAGAGCAGTTTGTGCTCCACCAGCAGTGCTCACCTCAGGTAACCCCTGTGTAAATCAAAGCATGGGTTCTTTTGCAACCAGTCCTCTTCAAAGCTGTGTCTCAGCAAGCCTTTAAGATAGGTACATGCACTTAAAATGGATAATAGTGTTTAAGTTAATTCTACTTAATGGCATCATTTCATAATTAAAATATATGACAATGAGCCAAATTAACATAAACGCCTCTCAAATTGTTTAGGTCCACTTGCATTGTAATGCTTGGACAACTGTAAACAGATTGAGTTAAGAGGGATTTTTTTATTATTATTTTAAGCAACTCTTCCTGAATAGAGCCAGGACTTAGTTGTTGCAGAATATCACAAGTTTATAGCTGCCAAATGCCCAGTAGAAATGGAAACAATTCAAGACAAGCAGGGAAATTTCCAAATCAAATACACACTACTGACATACTTACAGACTGCACATGGGATTCCTGCAGGATCCTTCTTAACCACTGTGGCACATCAATGGGATATTCTTTCATTTTGGAATGTGTGGACATTTATTTAAGCTGTTGCAGGCATAAAATAACCTCACTAGCAAAGTTATGTGGCAAAAGGAAGAGCGAGGCCACAGAAAGCAGAACTACTTATCCTATGTTTGGTCTTGGGCTAAAATACCATTTTGTAAGAGATGTTAGCAAAGATTTTCTATAAAATGTGGTTGTTGCATATTTTTAAACATTTCTGAATGATGACATCCAGAATCACAAGCAAAACTGAGTTAATGTCTAAAATTAAGTCATTACAAGGGTTCCATACTGATGAGAGTTCAGTAGTCATAATCATTCATCAATGAAACACAACAAATCAGCAAATCTTTTAAAAACTGATCAGTTAAGAATTTCACAGTAAGGTCTTAGGAAAGACAGGAAAAAATTCTGAGAGCTGACAAGGATTCCTTGATGAAAGAGCTTAGGAATCACCCATCTGAAAAATGACATCGATTAAAAAAGTAGGACATTCATTCTTGAAATTTTAGGGATGCTGAAGTATTCGAAAGAAAAACAAACAAACAAACAAAAAAAACAAACAAAAACAACAACAACAAAGAAGTGTATTTTATGACCTTTACTCTTAAATTATAGAGGAAGATGATCAGATTGTTTGTTTTCAGAAAGACAAAGTTATATATTTATGAAGCATGGATTACCCTCTTACACCTTCTGCATAGGCAAAAATCATTAGGAGAGATCAAAAAGGAGGGTGGGGACATAACAGCGGAGGAAGAAAGTGCTGAAAACTGGGAATGGACTGAGAAGACAGACGGGAAAGTTTGGGAGCTGTGGTCCTCCTCCCTTCCAGACTCATCCATCAGACAAAGTGAACGCTTAAGGACATTCATACAACTCAGAGGAGAGAACACTTGTGCTCAGTGGGCTTCAGGGCTATAAAGATAGAATTTTGGGTAAATGGTAAAAACCTTTTGTAGGGAATACTGTTGCAGAAAGCTCAGCAGAAGATCCTGAGACAGGTTTGGGTATGACAGGAATGGAATGACAATACACAAAGGGCCTAAAGTTTGTAACGTTTAAAGAATTCATTTTACAGGTCTCAGCAAACGAATCCATTTACTCAGTCCTTATGAAATCAAATCTACAATTATCATTGTTCTTATTTTATAGAGAGGAAGTCAGTAGAGGCAAGCTGAGAAATCTTCTCAAAGCCATTGAGCTACTGCCAGAAAAAGTATTCTTAATCAGTAACAATAAAAATGGGAGCTCTAGGGCTTGTTCACAAGAAATTTCTTAGAGACTTGAGGCCAAAAAAATCTTGATATAAGCAGTTACAGAAGGGAACATACAGAAATACTCCAAGGGGAAAGAAAAGAAACACACACAAACTGAAGAGCAAATAATTGCCCAGCTAGGGGCTTAAAGAGCATACTTGTTGCAAGATTTATTCAACTATTTTATCTCCAAGGGACTGGCAATTTTAACCTACATGATATGTCGTTTGAAGTAATTATTCTGATTTCACAGTGATAATCAGTAGAGGAGGAAAGAAAAAAGCAGGGAAGGGAAGATGAAAAGCCAACTAACTGAGCAGCAAAGAGAAAAGTGAAACAGTATTGCCTAGCTCTTGGTTCCACGTTCATCCTCGTGGCCATGATGTAGTTTGGGGAAATTCCAAGCCCTGAGAAGGGAAACAGAACAGGTAGGTTGAAACATTAAGAATGCTTAGCAACTCCTTTGTATTTTAACCTCATCCTTACGCTCCAAAAGAGAAAAATATCACAGCAAAGAAACCTGGACTGAATTATGATTTGATTAAAAAGAATGTAAACAGTGATTTGAAAACAAAGGGCAATGCAATTTGTTGCGTAGTCACACAGCATTCCTCGTGGATTTGAAATACACCGGCAGCAGTTCCACCCCTTTTGAAAGTACAGCCTGACATCTCAGCTGTTCACTCGGAGCAGCTGCTGGAGCTACAAAACCTTTTTGCCTGCTCTGCCAGGATGGGGGTGAGGCAGCTTCCCAACCCATCTAGGATCCTGTGTTTTTCTTTTCATCTTATCCTCACTCTGCTTCAACAGACCACTGCAGAACGAGAACTGAAGTTTGTGCTTGTAGTAAGTACTTTGTTCTCTCTTTTGTTGTGGGGAATACAGGGAACTTTACATGTCTGTCCAATCAGACAAGGTGTGCAGTTGCTATGCCTGTCTTCAAACTTAGAAATAACTACTGCTGCCCTTTGGCTTCCTGAGTTTAAAGACTATACCTAAAGAACAATGAAAATGGCTCCAGTTATAAGAATTTTGCTCCTCTAACCTCTGGTTCAAGGCAACTGAAGAAGTTAGCTTTGTGGTAGATACTGAACAGGAGTTAAGAGAAGGAAAGTCTGTGTTTACCTATTCTTCCTTAATTTAGCTGACATTTCAATTCAAACTTCAAGACCTGGTGATGATGGCCTACCTATGCTGTGCTTGGAAGCTGAACTTTATAATGTCACAGAAGACACCATTTAAAAAAAAAAGCATTTTGCATTTCACAATAACCAGCTTGTCACAGCAATACATTCAGAAACAGAAACAGGTATTTTTATATAGAGATTTGAGACACCTTGCACTAACTGCAATTAGGCTGAAAACTGACTGTAATAAATTTTTTGCTGGGCCATTTCTTATTTCAAGGTAACTAGGCAGTACTTCAATATTCCTTTCCACAGTACCTCAGGAAAAAAAGAGATTAATTCAATGTGATACTTTAAATTTTGAAGGTTGAACCACAGTTCTTTTCTTTTATTATTTTTTTTAATAAGATATATACTTACCAAGAATAGTTAGTCTAAAGAGATATTTTCCATACAGAGCTGAAGGGATTGGAACTCACACTTATATCCAGGAAACTAAAGATCTTCTCCTTGCACCTTTCTCTCTTTGAGACACTGTGTGTTCATACAGGTGACAGGCAGAAGTACTGTGTCCAAAACATATCATGAATAAAAAGTATAATAATAAAGTATTTCATGTCTGGTTGTCTATTGGCTGCAGTGCAGATGCACAACTTGGAGGGAGGCCAGAGAGCACAGGAAAAACCAGTTCCCCCTGCTGCTGAGACACTGCCCACAGCAGGGACTCTGATTCCAGTAACCTTCCGTAGACCTAAATGCTGTTCCAATGATAACAAGAACTGGACATACAGATGAAAAGAGGCAGACAGCAAACCTTGGAGAATGAAATCCTTGAAGGGAAAGGCTTTTACTGAATTGCAGCTGTTACTATGTTCTAACAAGCAGTGGTTTTGCAGAAGGAGTTACAGGAAATGGTCACCATTATAGAGATAGAGGCTTTTTATCCAAAATCCTCTGCTTACCATAACTAGGAAGCCATTTATCTCCCCCCCAAAAAAAAACTTTAAAAAATGAGCACTTTATTTATTTCTTGGGTAGCTTATCACTATTAATATTAGAATAGTAGGTACATTTCATTTAAACTGTCTTCCTTTTATCCCTGGTACTTTTGCTTATGATGACCAATCAGCTAAAAAGTTACAATAGTTGAATCCTGTCACAATATACATCATTTTTCTCAAGACATGGTTTATGTGTGCTCAATCGGTTTTGCCTTCTGAACTCACTGACTGAATTTTCATGGGAACAGAATTGCTAGCATAAATAAATAGGAGAGGAATTGCCCCCAGGACATATCAGAGATATAATGGGATATAATGAGGCTGTGGTTACAGTCAAGGTAAGTCTAAAAGGTATCATTCTGAGACAATTCAATAGCTATTCACCAGCTATACTCTGTAAGTTACTCTGTTTTCACTGGAGAGTATTCCTGCATTGTGAGAATTGTCAAAATTACTTTTAAAACCTTCTTAGCAGCGCTGTACAATACAAAATACATCTGCAGGGGAGAAAAAACCCAAATAAATGTTCCCTTTTTGCACACTTCTAGAATTGTGCTGTTCCTGGGAGAATGTCTCACTCTCTCCTCGCAGTTTCCAACTTTGTGCTGATTTTCTGCATTTTGTTTATTTGCCACAAGTTCTTTTGTCTGAAAAGCTCTTATTCAAGACAATTGGTCAAAAAGCTTTTTTATTTTTCTTTCTCACATGTAAACATTTGCCTTCACCATAATTCTTGTGCATTGAATTCAAACCAGAAAGAAGAAAACAGAAAATACACAGGACAATCAGGTACCCAAGCAGAAATGAAATAGTGGTTCATTGTCTCAGTATGAAGAAGGTCTGGCTTGTAACTTCTGTCCCTACACATGCCCTCATTGCACCTGTCATGCATACAAAGAGGTGTGGTTTCTGAGGTCCTGTGATTTCATTAGGTCTTTCTTCTTGTAACTCAGGATAGGATGTGTTGACTGAGCATGTTATCTCTGAGCAGGACTTGTCTAATCAATCCAAACCATCTGAAACCTTGACTAAACATGCTCAGTATTTCTAAATCTATGTTTTCCCTGAACTGGCAGTATGATGTTTCCACTCCTGTTTCTTAATTCCTATTGCTGGCTTCAAAGTAAGAAATCTTACTGTTTGAAGTTGAGTCTGTCAATACAAATGCCTTTTAGAGGCTCACTATTACTCAGACACAGATAATTCACTGTAATTCATGGCATTTCTGAGTGAAGTCTGAGTCATGTGACCATTCTGAGCTGAATGATCACCCTCACAAAGTTACAAAGAGTGAATGGGTGAACCCAGACACCAAAGCAGGTTCAAGCTCTATTAGAGTAGAAGGAGAAGGTCCTTGGTAACAATCCAGATACTGCTCTTGAGAACTGAGGTAAAGTGCTTCAGAAGAGAGTGCTGCAATTAATACACCAAACAGGCCTGCTTTGCTCTTCCTATGTACATCCATCTTGTTGTCCCTTTCTTCATGATTTCTAGTGTCTTTTCACCTTTTAAGATGCCTTTTTGCTCTTTTTCACTCATCCTGCCATGTTCCATGCCTACTGAGAGTTCAGGAAGGCAATCTGTAGGCCAGGAGTAATAAATGCTGCAGCACACATATTTTTAAATTAATATGAATGATCAATCCTTTTTTGATGAAGTTGAACTTAGGAGTGCTGAGAAGTACATATTGATGAGCGAGGCAAGATTTGTAGGGATACACTTTCTGCTCCTAACACTATCAGGTGTTCTAATGAAAAACATAAACTTCTAATACACAAGCTCTTATTAGAGTTTTAAATTTAAAAACAAAAACAAACAAGCAAACAAACAAAGTGTCCTCAAACATAGCTATGAGTGAACAAGTTAGTCTTCTAGGGTAAGTGGTTGCTCATAAGGACATTGTTTCATTTGCAACTGCAACTGAAGCAAGGTCATTTTCAGAAGTAGAAAGCAAGAAGGAGGTTTGAGCACAAACAAAAATCAGTTGGTTGAGAAGCTTCACCCTTCAATTCCTAAGAACAGACTTCTGCTCTTAGAAGTATTTGTTTCCCTCTTGCTACTTTCAACTTAGTTTTCCTTTTATATTTATATGTGACTGAGAAGTGAAGGTGAAGAAATACAAGCAAGGAACTGAATTCATTCCTATTTTGTGTGAACTTAGAGAAGCTGTGCTGCTTTTTAGAAGAGCAGACCCTCCACTGCTTCAATTTCCTGAGGTTACAAAGAAAGAAAAGGATTTTGTTTACATACCCTGCCCCCAAATATATTTGAACATCTTTAGATCTTGATATTTTTACATACTAATCTCTGGTCAGGTAAAATGCTACCCTGCTCTGGCTTACTGAACATTTTTAGGGGCTGACTGTTGTGACAGTGAAATACACACTGAGGGTTACATCATATGTTAAGTATAAAATACCACAAACCAGTATTTAAAATCTAACACATTTTGAGTCATTTTTCACTAGTAAAAAGGGCATATTTATTGGCCAAGTGTTGATCCATTTTTAAATACTGCCTAAAAATAGTCAATTAAGCATGTCAGTCAGTTTGAGCAACTGTCAGCCATTAAAATGCTTTTTTGTGAAGCTGGATAGTTTAACACGAGAGGATGGAGCTCCATTGAAACAGGGAATTTAACCCTCATTCTTTACAGAGGCACCAGCTTGCCCAGAAAAACTGATGAATCCTACCTGACACCTATGTATGTCAGCATGTCAAAACACCATAGAAATAAGCAGTAGCACAAAAGTCCTTCTCACTTGTTTTTCTTGAATGCAACTGAATCAGCCACCAGACAATGCAGCTCTTCACTTATTCTCCTGTTCACTAGAGGTGCACTGAAAAGTTGTTGTAAAGAACCAACTGAGATTCCAAATTAGTAAGAAAAGACTATATAGAATTAAAAATTGCATAGAGAAGCAAAAGAAGAAAAAAACCAGAAAGATATTATAGACTATTTTGCTGTTCTTGAACTCAGAAAAATTAAGGTGTGGGTTTTTTTCCCTGAAACTATGCCATTTCATGTTGACCAACATGTTGTTGATAATGAAAAACACTCCTTGATTTGCTGAAAAATATTAATTTCAGGTTGGCCTCATCTAAAGTGAAATTCATCTAGCAAAACAAAACAATAATAAACAGTCTTCTACATGGTTCTATTGGTAACATGTACTCTGGCAAACTTTATGATCTATTGTTGAAAACGAGGAGAGGGAAAAATCCAATTATATTTGCCTTTAATGGATAGTACTTCCCATCTTTGAAGCACCTGCTTTAGCACAGTTTTGTGCAGGTTAGGACAGAAGGCTGATGGAAATGGAGTGTGTTGTAATTAAAACATTAAGCCATACTGCCGGTGTTTACTTTGAAAAATATAAACATGAAACACCTCCCAGTGGGAGTGGCAAACTAACTAGCCTGGACAACCCTCTCTGATGTTTGAGCAAGAATGATGTGGCTTAATGAGGCAATGGAGAGTGTTAATTATGAACAAGTTATATACCACTGAGGTATTAAGGAATAAATGTCATTTTATGAACCATGATTCTACATTCTCATTTTGTTCTGCTAAATCAGGAAGTAGGTTGGTTATAGGCACATTGATAAGGAAAGGTAACTTCTGCAACAGTTTGGGTCAGCATCCTGGAAGGTTGTCTGGAACCCTATGAATTTGTACTCGAGCATTCCCTTTCTGATTTCCTGTCTGAACACCTATCTATGAATGTAAGTCCAGCATTAGCATTTTGGGTGATTAATTTTATGTTCTAGGAGGAGGAGTCATCGGGATTATGTCTACTTAATTCTTATATAATTATACATATTCTTGATGTAAAGAATATACTCCAATCCTACTTGACTAAGTTTCTGCAGATTCTCCAATATTTTCATCTGAAAAATGGCACTAGAAGTATGATGTCAGCTTGATTTCTAATTAGATAAGACAGGAATGTTAATAGTGATAAACCAAGGGGTTTTTTACTGGTGATATTGTTAGGTTTTCCGGCATGGTGACCGAACACCGATTGTGAACTTCCCAACTGATCTACACAAAGAAAGCGAATGGCCCCAAGGCTTTGGCCAACTCACCAAGGTATGTTGACTTTCTTAGAAGAATTTATATATGCTACTAAAATAGGAAGTGGGAAGTTGGGTTTTTTTGGCTTTTTTTTAATATGTGTCCCAAAAACATTAACAAATCCTAAGTGCTGATAGTTGGTATTAGCAATATGCTGTAATTCATATTTTTGCAATGTTATTCATCCAGCTACTGTTAAAGTGAAATCTTGTTCATGATAGCTTTATAACTACCCTCCTAAAAGCAACAGCTTTCTGATAGTGCGTCTGCATTCAAGTAAATGGTAAGTTTAAACATTGCACTGTTCACGTTGATGAACTTCTAATGATCATGAAGCACTGGGCCCTGTGACAGGGCAAGAGAATGACACCAGCCCAACAGGTCAAGTGATGAGTACACATCTCAACATTGGACTGACAACCACCATCTCATAACACAGGGGAAGATTTGCAGGACTCAAGGTGGCTTCTGGGGACAATATGTCTTCTGACAAGGCTGCTATCAGCCCCAAGTTTCACTGGCATGCACAGAACATACTTCTTCCTCTGGCATTTCAACATCAAGCCTTAGCTCTTTAACTGTATTGGACATGTGAAGTTCTGGAGCAAAGAGAAACCAGTGCAATTTCTGATAATATTTTGTCATGATGCAGAAACATGAAACAAAGACAGTTCAGACTTTAATGTTTGAAAGGAGGCTTGAAGGATTTGTGAATTTAAGACACTCAAACAGTGCATTACCATCCTCAGGTGCATAGCTTATGAAGTAAGAAGAAATAAGTTTCCACTTTGGCACAGACTTTCTTGAGATATTATTGCTATTTTAGTATCTTTATAGCAACAGTAGTAAGCATATACTTCTCTGACAGCTAAGAGTTTAAAAGTTCAGTTTGAGTTTAGAAATGAATAACAGAAAAGACAGTGTGCAATCTAAGACAACTGTGGGCAAACCAAGACCAAGATGGAAGAACGTTGCTTAAGGCATGAAGTGTAAGCCACAAATTTATCAGTTTGACCAAATAGCAGAGCAATGACAATGACAAATAGTAGGCTGTCAGTCATTCTCTCTCAGCTGTCACTAAGTGGCATGTCTTATAAAGGACAATGTTGATTAGCATCTAGAGAGCTACAGTATTGTGGAAATTGTGTTTGTATAGAAGCAGGTGCATTGCCCTTCTGTAGCAGATGTTGCAGCCTTAGCATTTCAGAACATACAATTTTTCCATAGATATAAATGGATATTTCTGTTAAAAATTCTAGATCAGCTGTAACATACACAGTTGTGCTGGCTTTGCCTGACAGAGTCAATTTTCTTCACAGTAGCTAGTATGGGGCTCTGTTTGAATTTGTGCTGAAACCGGTGTTGGTAACACAGGGATGTTTTTGTTACAGCTGAGCAGGCCTTAGTGACAAAGTCCTCTCTGCTTCTTTTGCCACCGTGCCAGTGAGTTTGCCTGGGAGTGCACAAGAATTGGGAAGGCACACAGCCAGGATAGCTGCCCCCCGCTGACCAAAGGGATAGTCCACACCATATGGTGCCATGCTCAGCATATAAAGCTGGGGGAAGAAAAAGGAAGGTGGGGGACATTCAGGCTGATGGTGTTTGTCTTCCCAAGTCACTGTGATGGAGCCCTGCTCTCCTGGAGGCTGAACACCTGTCTGTCCATGGGAAGTGGTTAATAAATTCCTTGTTCTGCTTTGCTTGGAAGTGTGGCTTTTGTTTTGCAAATAAACCACTTTTTATTTCAACCCTTGGCTTTTCTCACTTTTACTCTTCTGATTCTCTCCCTTATTTCACCAGGGGGAAGTGAATGAGCAGCTGAGTGGTGCTTAGTTTCCAGCTGGGGTTAAACACACAACAACTGTACACTACACAAATGGTTAATGATCACTTCAAAACTGATTGCTGAAGACAAAATGAAAAAAAAAAAAATAGAAATGTCTACATTAAGATTCTCCAGCCACCTTAATCTAATAAGTCACTTGTATACTTGCTTCACAGACTGGAATGCAGCAGCTATTTGAACTTGGACAGTACGTGAGGAAACGGTATTCCAGCTTCTTGAACAGCACATACAACCGGCAAGAGGTACATAGCAGAACTGTCTGGAACACATTTCTCTGGGCTTAGAAAAGCACACCATAATACTCATTTTATTAATGAAAATATTAAGGTAATAGGAGAACATTTGAAAGCCAGACTTCTATGTCAAGGTGAAAACACAGACTTAAGCCTAACTTTCAGCTTCTACTTTCAGTTTGGGTCTCTCACAGCCCAACTTTCCTGAACTGAACAAGTCCACATAACTGAACAAATTGGGAATTTATGTGGTGACCCCATATTGTTCTGCTCTGTTGAAATATGAATGCCTATCCAGTTAGGCAATGGACCATGCTCTCATCCTTCATCCTGTGAAACAGGCCTAACAGTTTTTGGATGTGCTTATCATATAGATCCATTGTGGGGAAGATACCACAACCATTTTGGTCTATATATGAGGGAAGGTATGAAAGACAATAACATTGCCATTCTTCCAAGAGAAGTTTATGTCTTGAAGAGCCTTAACATTCCTGAGGTATGGCTGATACACCATAGAATCATTTCGGTGGGAAAAGACCCTTATGATTATCAAGGCCAACGGTTGACCTAACACTGCCAAGTCCACAACTAAACATTATCCCTGAGCACCATGTCCACATGTATCAATGTTCCTCTGAATATCAAGAGATGGAGAGCTTCCTTCTTTTAGATCCTACTTTCTTATTGTCTCAGTTCAGTCTGAGGGTTAGGTTGTGAATTATAAGATGCCTTGGCAATTTTGTTTATGGAATTGAAGTAGGGCTCTAGAAAGCTGAGTTATGGTTTCACTCCTTTGACTTTATGTAAAACATAATACTGAAAACAAGAAGCCAGGATTGATGAGTTGGGTAGAATATGCCTATTATTTTTACAGCTTCCATTTTATCTTTAACTCTTTGTCATTCTATCTTCAGTTTTACATCCAAAGTACAGATTATGATCGCACCATTATGAGTGCCCAGTCATACCTTTCTGGCCTCTTTCCACCAACTAGCAGTCAAATTTGGAATCCTGAGCTTCTCTGGCAACCCATCCCAGTTCACATTTTTCAAAAATCAACTGAGCAGGTGAGTACTGGCACTTCCTACTGTGTCTTTAACAGAAGCAAAAAAGACAATAAAGGAAATAGTTAAAAAATATTTTCTATGCTTTTTGAGTTCAATCCAGTAGAAAACATCAAATGCAGCTACTTGGCTAATAAGTATGTCATAAGTCAATTTTAATAGCTACATGAAAATCCTCCTTCTGTAGTCGCAGAATACCTCAATTGTCACACACACTACCATTTTCTTCAAAGTACATTTCTCCTGACCAGAACACTTTAGAACACTATTCTAGGGAAGTTCCCCTAAACCTTTACAGAAAACCAATGCTTTTCTAAGCACCAATCAGCTAGACAGACCTCCTCTCTTTGGCAAGTGTCTTCCATAGTTTATTCAAGGAATTGAATTTTCATCAGCCTCTGTGATGACCTCACAATTATTACCTTCCTATTCTGGTAGCACTTAGGCACTCTAATTACAGACAAGAGCCCTTTTATGCTGAGTGCTATAGAAACATCTAATGAAAAGCCAGCACTTCTCTTGCAGATCATAAGAGCAGACTTACCTGAATAATAGGTCCTGTACAAGTTTTACTTTATGTAGCTCTCTCTGGATGACTCATGTTTACGTTTTAATTTCACTTGCTCGCTTGACTAGGACTGTGTAAGGAACAATGTGTCCAACCAGGATAAAAAGCTATTGAGTGTAATGACAGAAAGCCTAATTTTCTTCTGTCTTTGAGGACAGAATGTGACTCTAAGGAAATTTATACAAATCCCCTATTAAATCACTGCCTGTCACCAACATCAGAGGATGGACTCTGCCATTAGGGGGTGGCCACAACTGCCTCACTTTGGCTTTTCTCCATTCTTGAGACCATACTTGAAAGCAGGTACAGAGAGAAAGGGTTTCCACAAACTGGAATAGGCACAACATGATTCAACTACAAATTTAACCCTCAACAGAAAATAATGTGGTCACTGTTATTTACATGGGGAACACCAGGGGAAGTTCTTTCAGCAGAAGACCAAAAAAGCATCAAAGTGGCCAGAGCTTTGCCCAAATAATATCTCAAAGCCCTTAGGGGAATCAAAATGCAATGTAGTGACCTGTTTGGAGAAGGCAAGCTCATTTGTAAGAGTCTCTAGTACCTCATCACTTCTGTGGCCACTTCAGGGGTGGGTAATGATGTTTCACTGATTCACACCTCTCCAGCAGCTCAAAATTCCTGTTACACATGCAAATCACCTGGAAAAAAGCCTTGTTCCCTTGTTGAACCAAGCAGATGTTTGAAGGCATTTTCCAGCTCCAAGCAACACAAAGAGGGAAATTGAAGCCAAGTACGGTCCTGTAAAAAAACATAATCACAGTTTACTTTTAAGCCTCTGAGATCTATCAAGACTTGACAGGCAACAGTACTGAGTAATGCTTAATGAAGCCAAAGGGAGTGACTTAATTAATAACACCTAGAGAAGGATAATTAAACCATACAGCAAGAGAAACATTTGTTATTGTGTAATTAAATGAGATTTCCCAGTTTCATATTGCAACTCTGAGCCTTCCTCCTCCAGTGTGCTGCTGTTACAGAAAAATTGCACTCTTGGAAATCTGCCCAAGTGAAAGGTGGGCCAGAGTCTGTGGCTGCTGCAAACTCCACAGTGATAAATCAAAGTAAAAGAGGTGTTCTGGAAGTGCAGTCTGTTAATGTTCACCCCAAGACAGAATAAACATTCTTGCACATACATGAGCCATAGATATTGAGGTTATTTTCTCCACTGTATTTTAAGTCAGTTCCTTGCCATGATTTGTCTGGTATAGGCTCATACTAGTGCTGGGCCAAAAATGCTCTAATGATATGACATGAAGTGCTGAACCAGCACAGGTTTGTTTTGCTCATCATGACTTTTTACTGACACTTTATGCTGGATCAGGCATCATTTGCCTTTCTGCAGTGGGTATAAACCATATTTGCCAGAGCACAGTGTTTGATGCATGCATGCATTTACACATTGTTCAGATCAAATATGAACCATCAGGTTGTTAAAAGTGCACCACATTCCTGAAGAAGAGCAGAGCCATTAGGCTCAGAGCTTTTTGGTATTTCAGGAGCACAATGGATTTGTCACTTTTGTTTAGAGTCATGCCCATTAAGCAGTACTTAAAATGCTTACCATAACCTGCTGCTTGTCTCCAGAGATGATAGCAGGATGTGCAGATGCAGAAGCAATTCAGGTTCCAGTACCAGATGGAGTCAAGCTGCATCTGGGGGGATTCAGAAATCAAGAGGGAAATGGTAGCTTTTCAAAATTTCTCATCATGCACCCTGATCCATTTCTCAAAGCAATCCCTAGACAGACACGTGTAATTGCTTTTTGCCAACATCAGTTCAACCCAGGCAAATCAAGCTATCCACAGAAGCAGCCACTGAAAAGTTAAGGTACCACAGTCCATTGCCTGTGTTAGCTGAATTCAGGAGCAAGGTACTCAAGCAAACAATTAGGGAGTAACTATTGCATGGCCATGGATCTGTCTAATAAATATTACATTATCAGACTCAGCAATTAAAAAAACCAGAGGGCTGCTGATAATTTTAGAACTATTCTAACTGTTACTTTTCTGGTTTCAGAGGCTGAACTTTCCTCTGCCTGACTGTCCCCGTTTTGATGAGCTTCAGAGTGAAACACAAACATCCAGAGAATTTCAAAATAGAATACAACCATACATGGTAATACAAAATAAAAAGAAAACAAAAGCTGAGAAGAAGGAAAGTAACTAAGACATAGAAATTATGGAATTGCATTGTTTCATTTTGCTAAAATGCAAAACTAAATTTAAAAAAAAAATCCTGAGGATTCCCTTAATATCAGAAATTTTGGCCAATATGATCAAAAAGTATGTTTTATATATTTATGTATTTCTTGCACTTTTATACATTAATCTTCTAAGATGTGAATTTACTATTAATTTTCTGAGACTTTTTAGCATTCAGTGATCTGAGGGGAAAAGAAGTGTCCAGATGCAGTCATTTCCAGTTTTACAGGGTAGCACAAAACTAATTCTAAAGCATCTGATAAATCTGAAACTTGGAAAGTCTTATGCTTTCCTGCTCTGACTTTCTGAAGCTGGCACTAGAGCACAGAACAAAAGCAAGCCCACCCAGGAAAACACACTGATTTCTGTAAATTCCTCCGAATGCATTTTGGATCCATCACAAAGCAGGCTCCTGTTTTGGCCCTGACAGAAATCTTCTCAGTCAGAGATTCACTATTCTAGTCCTGCAACAGGATGTAGGTACATGGATGGTACATCTGCCTGAAGCAACCATGTTCTTGTGGATAATAATTTCTCTAGACAGTGGTTACTGCTGCTCCCTCATTTGCCTACCACTGCACTTGGACAAGGCATGACAGCACAAAGCAGGGCTCTCAGGTCCTCATACTCTGCCTGCACCTGTATATATGCTCTCACAGTCACTTCAGGCTTACTGCTTGGGCTAAACACAGTATTTTTCTTTTTTATTGGTTTATTTCTAATTTTCCAATAGCTCAGCTACTCTGGCCAGCCTTACCTGCAATGGGTGGTGAACCTCATAACTATTCTCTATCTCAGCTAGTAGTGTGACACAGGTAACACGGGAATAAGGGATATTATGGAATCCCTTTATTCTTCAGTGGAAGCATGTAACAAGAATATTTATGGAAATTGTTGTGGAACTGGTAGATATTCAACTCCCTTTGAATGGAAAAAGTAAAACCTAGTTTCCTTTTCAATTTCTTTTTGCCTCACCTCTCTTTATATTTCTATTTTCTCCTCATCTTTTTTCTCATGTTCCTTTTCCCTTCGTGCCTTCCTTTTCCTTATATCTGAAGGCTTGAGGTGACTGAGGTAGCCTCTGGTGCAGACAGAAGAGGGAGAGAACAGTGCAAAAGAGAGTACACCAAACATCCATAGCAGGGCCCAGAAAAAGCAGTGCCTGAAACAGAGACCAGCACCTTCAGAGGTTGCAAAATGAAAGCTGAAACCAAAATTTTCTGCTACAAGGATTTGATTTCACTTGTGAAAAACTAAACACTACTGTGATGCCAGGTTGGGTGTTAATGAATCTATGTGTATACATATTCCTTATGTATTGAATATTTGTTGTATGCTCTTCACTCTTCCCCCCAGGATTTTATACAAACAATGGCTGTTAACACAGGACTTGAACTAAATAATCTTAAAATACTGGACAATTTCCAGCTCTGGAATACCTACGATACTCTACATTGTGAGGTAATAATAAGTCAATAGATGCTGGGGAAGAATATAACTTTAATGTTGGGTTTCAATTACACTGTGACAATGTGTTTTCACAGGAATGGGTTGCCTTCTCTCCTGGATCATCTTCTTTTTTTTTTTTTTTTTTTAGTATATATTTGTATATATTTTAGAATATATTTGGATCAAGGCTATAATTTAGTACTTTGGTAATAGATAATCCAAAACCATTGTTTACAGCTTGGGAAAATATTCTTTCCCTTTTACATTTTATCCTGAAGAACTGACACCAAAATCAATTCCCATTATTCCCTTTTTTCCTTCCTAATATCATGCTATAGAATTATTTGAGCATGCTGGCTATGATATATTTGTGATTTTTAACAGAGGAACAAAATTATTAGCCTTAACCCACCAACAGGTAAACATAAAAAACCTAGATTTTGAACATGCAAGATAAGATCAAGATCTATCAGTTAACATTTGTTTAGATGATGATTGCTACCAGTGAAAAAAAATTAACCTGATCACAAGCACAGAGTCCTTTTGGCCCCAGTCACTACCAGCAGCACATGAAGCCTGAGGCTTTTAAACACCATCACTCTTACATGACTGGAGAGTGACTCTTGTCTGTAATTAGCCCGTGATAGAAGTGGCATCTAGACAACTGTATGGAAAGACAGAAAAAATCAGAGATATTCAACCTGAACACCCAAAGGAAAAGAAGAGGATAAGATATGTGTCTGCAATATTTCCCGCCAAAAACATGTATCTCTATAGCAAGAACACATTATACCTCCAGGGAATATCCTTCACAGAGGTTCTTCTGCTTTTCACATTCAACCACTTCAGGTTGATCTCCAAACCCACAAAGTGTATTTCAGGGCATCCTGAGGAGTCAAACCACACTGGGCAAAGAACTGCAGGATTCTAAGAGATTCTAAACTTGGTAGTGTGAGGCTGGGCAACAGGGTAATGGAAAGCAGTGAATTAAAACCATTCTTTTGTTTTCCTTTATCACTAGGGGATTCACAATTACACTCTCCCCGTATGGGCCACCAAAGATGTAATTGACAAGATGGAAAAACTGGCAGAATTGTCCTTATTGTCACTATTTGGGCTTTATAAAACAGAAGAGAAATCAAGACTACAAGGAGGTAAATCAAAAAATGCATAGAGCTCAGAAAGGAGGAGATAATGGTTATGATAAAATGCAACATCCTGTCACCTTTCTTATGCAAAATGATTCATACAAAACCTTGATTTGAAACTATGGACATTGGATGTCATATTAAGCCTTAGAATGTGTGCTGAACACTGGCACTTGCATGAATGAGATATTGCAACATGGTTTCAATATTAATGTCTTCAGTTAGTCCAGACTTTTTGAAGGATTAGGATTTAAAGAAATATTAAGAATTCTAAAGGAAAAAATCAGGCCCTCATGGGTAAGACCATTAGTTGTCTGATAGTAGGTTAGATTAAGTCCTGTTTCTCCAACATTTATTCTAATTGTTTCCAGTTCTTCATTTTTTCCTTGGATGTACTGGTTACATATATTGTGCCAAAACCTTGGCAACACATTGGTAGCTCTCTGAGTGACTGATAAAAAACTGCTCCAAAACATTCTGATCAAAAGAGGAGATATTCCAGTTATGTCTATGCTGCAAGAACTGAGACTACAGCTTAACTCTAAAACAGGGGCACAGAGGCTATGCACACTCTGACACTACTTCAGGACACAATGCAGCAACTTATCCTATGATCCCCACAAGCAGGAAATCCAAACAATTAAGCCTGAATATCTGCAGGCTGGAATATCTGGGGCTCTACACCTACTGTGCAGTCTAGATCTTGGTAAAGAATGACTAGCAGACTCATCATCTAGGCATATATACACCACTGGATCCAGCCCTACAGCACTCACAGGCTCAGATCAGCATTAAAGCCCATGAGCTGCTGGTTGACCATATAATCTGGTCAGCACTATTTATTTCCTGTTCACACATATACCAGTTATGTCCTCTTTTCTTAAAATGATATAAATTGTTCTCCAGGGAATTCCTGCTGCCCTTATCCCACTGGCTTTAGAATATCTCTGGCCTGGAGAGGGAGTACAAAAGAGCTTTGGAAAAAATGTGAATAAATACTGTATAACTTGTTGGAAGTAAAGAGTTAAAATATTTCTCCCATATGTAGGGAGGAGGAGACTAGCACAGTTGTCATTATTGAAACACTACAAATGGACAAAAAAGGATGGAGAGGAGAGCTCAGCACAACAGAACTGGAAGTGTCATTAGCCCCAGTCCTTAGGGTAGTTCTAGATGATTCCCAGTGAATCCTGTCTCTTCATCAGACCTGGATGAAGAATTATATATTACACCTCTGTAGTATCTTCTTTCTAGTTATGAAATTGTAGTAAGTTAAAAAAACAAGTAGGAGGCCTGAAGGGATGTCTTATATTTGATACTCTTAATCTTTTGCCTTTTTTGTTTCCATACAAACACTGTATCTTTCCCTTCCTTGTTCCTATCTTTTTAAGGTGTCCTTGTGAATATTATTTTAAATAGTATTAAACAAGCTGCAAATTCTTCAAAACCAAGAAAAATGGAGGTCTACTCTGCAGTGAGTATTTTCTTCTTTCAGAAATCTTACTTTGATTTTGCCAGTAAAAGGCCCTTAAAGAGAATAATCAGTCTCCCTGTAAATGAAAGAATAATATAATACAGTTGTTATAATATAATACAATTTAATTCAGCTAACAAGCTGAACACCAGTCAGTACAAGAACACATGGATAAGCATGGATCTCACCTCAGTTCTAGTCAAACTATACTTGGCAAAGAAAACAATGTATTTTATCATCCCTTTTTCCTACAATTTAATGGTGCAGTTTAAGTTGCATCTTTCCTTAAGTGCTCCAGATACAGGCCCACAGCAAAACTCACGCTGTGCCTCCAAACCTCTCCTCTGTGGATTCTTCTTTTTAAATTATTATTATTATTATTTTATTTATTTCAGAGAGTGAAAAGGGCCACTTGGGTCAAACTAAGATCTGCTTAGCTCATTCATTATCCTGTCTCTAACAAGGGACAAAGGCAGGGATGAGTGTGAGAATAATGCCAGCACAGAGTGATAAAACCTCCCAGCAATTTGTGGCTCAGGGACTTCCTGAGGTAGAATCCATGTCTCTATGTTTAATAGCTCTTGACAGACTTTCTTCCATCAACCCATCTAATTACCTTTTAAATTAATTTATGCTCCTGGCCTCTGCAACATCCTGTGACAATGACTTGTGTGTTAAAGTAAAAAAGTACTGCTTTAGGTCCTTCCTAGCACTTACATTGTGAGAAAGAGGAAATAATCATGCTGTATTCACTTTTCTGGGTCCCTCATGACTTTAATATTTTCTGTCACGTCGCTTCCATTTTTCCTTTTCTGAGACAGAGTCTTATCCTATTTAATCTTTCTTCACATAGAAACCACTTGATACCTTAAATCTTTCTTCCTGTTCTTTCTACATAATTTCTAGCAATGCTGTACTCTTTCTGAAAGGGAAAAAGAAGTTCATCCAGATTTTTCATTTCTGCTTTAATGTCTTGAGTACAAGTAGATGGTTTCTGATCATTCTAAAAAGCTCCAGAATGTGAAGAATAATTAAAACATAGCTTCTAGACTATAAGATAAATAGGCCTAACATATATATATATATATATATATATATAAAGATGTTCAAAACATTTATGCATTTATGCAAGTGTTTGGACTTCCTTCCTTCTCAGTTCCTGCTCCTGAGACCTCTGCAAAAGGAGTGATAATGGAGAGAGGAAGAAACTACAGGTGGGTGGGTAATTGGTTGATAAAAACAGAAGCCCACTGAGATTTTATTGTATGAGTCCAAACAGAAGGAACAGCAACTTTAAAACTTCTGAAGTGGAAGTGAGAACAGCCTTCGCATGCAAATATTTGTCTGGTGTACTATCTAAAAAAAAGGACTTGTATCTTCACTTGAAATGCTATAGGATATATTATCTTAGGATATAGGATATATTATCTTACACTTCTTTAATCTGACCTGGGAGCAAAAAGCTTTGCTGAAGGAAGGAGTAGCAAAATCCACCAAAAAACTAGATTTATTCCTCAGACCACATTTTGCTTTCCCTCAGTATCTCTGTAAAATACTGCTAGATGACATAACACACATACTGCAGTAACACTTTGAAAATGCCTCCTGCTGTCTGTAGTAACCAGTTCACATGTTTTTCCCAATGGTGAATATACTGAATATGTTTTTTATGATCAAATTTATACAGGTTTCCTTTTATCCTGATTTCCATTCCCTCTCTATTCTTGTCTAATTACTCTGGATAAATGGTACTTGACTTAACTGGCCTTAAAGGATGGATTTTTTTCCCCCAATAGCATGACACCACAGTTGGGGCCCTCCAGATTGCTCTCAATATTTTCAATGGAAAACTGCCACCATATGCTGCTTGCCAGTTTTTTGAACTCTACCAAGAAAGCAGTGGGCAAGTATCTTCTTATCTATGCAAGAACAAGAAATGTTTGAAATTTGTTTCCCCCTTTCCCCAAATCATTTGCCTCTCAAATATTGTAAGGAAATACAATTTTGATTTAAATGGATACTTCAGTGAGCAGTCCATAGGCACAAAGTTATGTTAAAACTAAGAAAAATTACACTTTATGGAAATGCATGTATCTGCATGCTTTATAATATAGGAAGAAAAGGAAAATATGCTTTATCAGATGGAAGTAAACGGTAGAATAAATTTTCCTGATTCTGCAAATGATAGCAAGAACATTTCCAAGACTTTACATGAATCCCATGGCAAACCAATTGGCTTAGAAGAACCTGTTGCTGTTGCCAATCAAGGAGCTTTCAGAAGGACCTTTTCAGCTTGCTGGCAATCTGTGCAGTAATGTAACCCAGCCTCAGCAACGTGGGTTTTGCAGACATCTTTCACAAAGCCTCCCTTCTTGAAGAACAGGTTCTAGAGTAGGATGTGAGAGTCTATGTCCAACATGCTGCCTCTAAACAGGAAAACTTCTCTTTAAGAATATTTTTTAAAAAACTTTTCAATGTTGTTAATCAGGCGATATAGCATCGAAATGCATTATCGGAATGACACTTCAAAGGATCCTTATCTCCTCACTTTGCCAGGATGCACCTCTTCTTGTCCACTTGAGAAGTTTGCTGAACTAGTTTCTCCTCTGATAACAGAAAATTGGGCAAAAGAGTGTGGGAAGAAAGACAAAATGAAAGGTAGTGTAACAGTTCTGTATTTTCCAGATAAAGCATGTAGGCAGAGATTGTATGAATGGCTTCAAACTCTGTACCTTTCACACAATAGACAGATGTCTCCTTAACAAGTGAGGGCCAGATTTACTATGGACAAGGAAGGTCAACGGAAATCAAATTCCTCTAAAAACGTGAAGAGTAGACTTGCCCACCAGTGAGCCTACTCATATATGGGGCTGCCTAAAGGCCAGGGCCAAAACTAGAGCTCTGCTTGGCAAAAACGTCCATGAGAAGTATTGCTTTGCAAGAGTCCTGTGCACCTTGGATGTATCAGACCTCCTGTAGATGCAAAGCAAAACTGTCTTGCAAATGCACAGTAAGAGTGGTGCAACTGTATTTCTGCCACATGTGTTGTGTGTTGAGAATTCCTTCACCTCAGCTGTACAGAGTGCAGCTGATCCATGCAAATAGAGTGGCTATTTGCCTCAGACTATCAACAGCTGAGAGCTGATAACCTCTTCCAGCCTGGAAGGAGAAGGGCAAGACAATACATATTACTTTACAATAGTCCCAATATTTCCCCTTTCCTACATACATTCACTGTTTTGCTGATCCCTGATGAAACTCTTTTTTTTAATTTTTCATTAACTACACATAGTCCCTCTTGCCCTGTGTACACCTAGGAGTAAGATATGCCCATGCACAAGAAGCTATCTATGCAATTCCAGGATTGAAAGTATGTGCTCTTACGTTGCATATGTCAGTAAATGAGATCTTGCCAGAAATATGAACAAAACCTAACTATTCCATTTGTACATACTTGTAATTAGACAGTTATCTAAAATGATATCTAAAATGATATACATGTATGTCCTTCATTAACTACTTTTTCCCCTACTGTTTGTCCCTCACAGATCTTTTTATCGGGTTTGATGTTGCAGTTGGCTTGTTGGGCATTTTTAACCTTGTGCTGCTGTACCTCCTTTACCACTATGGACGCTGCAGGCGCAGAAGTGATTACCAAGACATTTAAAGGGAAGATAAAGAAACGACAGAGAGAGCAGCAAGACTTTGAACAACACTTGAAGTTGCTGATTTCTATCAGTTTACTCTTAGCAAATTCATCTCCAAAGCATATTCAAGAAATTTGAAAAGCTGGGGTACCTGTGGCCTAGCTCCTAAAATTCTACATAACTGCAGTGAGAAATACTGTAGAAAGATCATATTGTTAAGAATTACTGGATAGATGGATTGACTCCAATTTATATCTTTAGGTTTTCAATGACTATTAATCAATCTTACATCAATCAGTGGGGTGAAGGAATACTCTAGCCTATGCTTTTTTTTTTTTCATATTGCCTATTACCATTTAGCACTCCACTGCTCAGTAAGTCTTTCTTCAAAATCATAGTCTGTAACATTTTTCTTAATTTTAATAAATGGATATTTTGTTGATACACAGGAGAATATTTTTAGTGAGCAGAAGCTGCAATCACAGTATGAAAATGATTCAGCCCAGCACTTGGATATACTGTTTCTGCATTTCTTAATGCAAATCTATTCATGAGTTCTGATCTTGGCCTTCAGCTAATAGAAGTCTTCATCCTGTTTTTTAAAGGAGTTACACTACTATAGCTCTCACTGAAATTAGTAGAAACAGGGATAATCTCTGTCACAAACTCAGGCAGCAAGTAGGAAGCTTTATGCAACAGCATCGTGGTTAGTGTTCACAACTTCAGTAATACAGATAAGTAAATGCATTAAAATCTATTTTCTGTTGCTATACTGCTTTCCTACTTTTTTGAGCTCTCAGTCATTAATGATTCTTTGCCCTGAACCTTTTCTACAATGCTTGTTTTCTGTCCTGCTTCAGGTCCCATCTATAATCTTCTTCCTTTGAGCCACTCTTACAATAATTCCTCAAGGTATCACTCCCTTCATCATCTTTAAAGTAAAATAACTCCTTTAACTCCTTGCTCAGTTTAAAATATTGTATGTCAGCAAGACATGCACTGACAGTAAGGAAGCAATGATTGTGCATTTTGTATGTTGATCTCTTCTGTGCAATGTATTTTGTTTAGATTGTAAGCTCCTAATGGCAGGGAATGTATTTCCATAACAGCTCTCCAGTGTCATAAAACAGTATAATAGGCACTAATACTGCTGTATAAAATCCTGCTTATCATCATATGTTTCAAGGTCTGAATCAAGACTTTTCCATCCGCTAGTTCTGCAGAGGATACTGTGAATTACATTACCATGGAGAGGTCTTTTAAAAAATCAAGACAACGATACAAACAGCAGGTTCAGCCCAACAGATATAATGAGTTCAAGCTAGTGAGTTCAAGCTAATGTGCTCAAGCTAATGCATCCTGTGGAGGTTCAGAAGTCTAGAAAACCCTGAGATAGAGATGATTGGCTTAGGCGCAGCCTCACAGCAATGTGGATACACTGTGCCTGGACTGACTTTGACTCACATTCTGTGGGTTGCAACTTGGAGCCCAGGAGTTTGGGTCAGCTACCACTGATCTAGAGATCAGCCCTCAATATTAGAGCTGTAGACATCTCTAAAATGTGAAGTAGTTATATGTAGTGATATTAAATAGCATTAATCAAACAGAATAACAAAGGCTTGCAGGAACAAGCCTTCCCAAACACTGCAATTTCTTGCAGCAGCTTCAACTACTGAAGCATCCACCTTTTTAAACACTATTTCCCACTCAGTAAAAAGCTTTTAGTAGTATCTGTGACATTGAAATTATATTTATTTTGGGAAATATCATTATCAACTGATGGATTAGATTCTTACATGGTCAGAATGTTTTACTGTATAACAACTGGAGGCAAAGCTGTAAAAAAGATGAAAGGCTGTCCCTACATCAGAGGGTTGAGATGCAACAAGCTCCACCTTGTAACTAGTAGTTCTGATCCTCATGCAAAAGCTTAAAGGATGGTCTATATTGCAGTTAAAAGCATTACAGCAGCTTTAGGAACCAAATCTGAACTGGTTTGGTTACAATTAGCAGTGTACTCACCGTGGGGAAAAGCTCAGGACAAACTACAAAACTCATCCTGACTCCTGAATGTGTGTCCATATATCTATATATATACACTCAGTGGTTGCCTGGTGCTGAGCTCTGTATCACCATGGCCACAATGCTGCTGGTACCCACTTGAGGACAGATTATATCTTTTATTAGAGACAGTCAGATGCTTGAGGAGTGAAGATGTATCATTGACTGATAATGTGCTGTCAGAACTGGTTCTGAGATATTAGAAAGTCAGCCAGTTGCACTCCACAGGCAGAATGGAGTGTTTTTACCAAGATTACTTCTTACAAAAAGAAGTACATTCAGACAGAAAGTAAAATGTGAAGTGTCTGAGATACCTTTTGTGGTTGATACTACTCAAGCCTAAGCTGTAACAGAATTTCAAAAGATGAGGCAATTTTAGTTGCTCAGGAGCTGCCAGGAAGGTATTTTATTGTAGGGACACCTTTTTGTTAGCAGTTGTACTTGAAAATGCCCATGCACTTTTAGAAAGGATTCAGTGAACACAAGTTACACTGAATGTAATGGACAGGTTTAGATGATGTGACTTCAGAATTAATAAAGATACATTAAAAATATTAATACATTAGTAAAGTATGCCCTGAATATCACTTATAGTAAAGACATTTTGTCTTGCTGTGATTAAATCAGGTAAAATTTCTCCAGTGGAGCAAAAGGTTGCAAGGGTTAGACAAGTCTGTGGCTTTTCTAATTTTTAAGCCATATTTACAATTTACTTAGTATAAACTGCACTGTTTGTCATTAGAAAATATCATGTCTCCAAGTAACTTACAGCACTGCAATAAAGTACATTAAAGAAACAATTCAGCATTTGCAACTGTATTTGACTAAAACACAACGGAGCTTTCCATATATCTAGAGTTTCCAAACAAAAGTGGATGTTCAGTTCTGCTGCTTCTCTAAGAACAGAATTTTAGAGCACTGCTGCTCTGACATGAATAATGCTAACTTTGGTGACATCAAGCTCTTCAATTTGCCCTCTAGCAGTGACATCATCTGTCTCTGCAATAATTACAGTAACAACTGGAAGCTCTGCAGCAGGGTTTTCTGGTGCACATGGCACACAGTAGTGCACACACAGCACTTTTCAGCTCAGTCAGCAACAACCTTCTCTTACTGAGTTGATTTCATCTGGGAACTTGTTTGCTCACAGACCTTAATATTGCACACACTGCGGTCAGCACAGCACAGCCATCTGACTTCTAGAGTAATACTAGCTCAGCCTGGAGCACTCAGGTTCACTTGTACCTGTAATGCAGGACATTTGATCCAAATGATATTGTTTCTTCTCACTTAAATACATTTTCTTAAATGCGGTAAGATACAGAAAGCAGAATAACAAATGCTCTGCATTTGGAAAAATAAAAAAGAAAATCCATTCAGTTCAAAAATTCTTAAACTTGTATTAAACCCCAAAAGACAAAAGTTATGCTTCTAAATTTTTCTCCACAAACAAAAAATGCTAAAACTTCTACTCTACAAAGAATAATGACTTACCATGCTGGAATTTGAGAGAGATGATGAGGGTAGAGGCTGGCTTATTCTTAGGCATATAACCCAGGTCCATACAAGTCCATGTTGAGGTGCTGTCAGCAATATTGCTTAGGATTGTATAGCATTTCTTAAAAGATGGGGATGAAAGATGGACAATTACCCACAAACAGATAACTACTGATTTAGACACTAATGCTTGTTCATCAGAATTTGCCAAGTATTAATACTCGAATAAATATACACGTGAGCTGCTATTGAAATAACAGCACATCACTATTACAAGACATGGTCTCTTCTATGATTAAGCAACTCCACTTCCAAAGGGATGATAGCACTGGCAAGACCTGCAAGACCATGTCTTGCAGGAGATCAACCACAGTTGGAAAGACTGTTAAAAAGACAAAGCCTTTTCTGAAATTTCTCTTAGTGGAATGAGACTACCTCCTCTCCTGAGACTGATGGTACATTGTCAAATTTGTCCAGCTGATAGACTGACTTTCCACCATCTTTTAAAAAACATGTAGCAAGAAGAAAGATTTCATTTAGCAGTTCAAAGTAGATAGAGGCAAAACAATTGTCCTGGCTCCATATCTCTATATATTTAGCCAGAGTCATGTCCACATCAAAAAAAAAAAAAAAANTTTACAGTATCCGAATCTCTTGCTCTCTTCCTATATGGAGTCCTTGACTTCAGAGGACATAGAAATTTTGCCAGCTCATCTACCCTATAAACTATAGAAATAAAAGTTTTAAATTGCAGGATGATTATAAAGTTTTATTCTTTAGGATGATGAGAATAAAAAGCATATATGGGCTCAAAATCCTGTAAGTTAAGGCCAAAATAGGTAAGAATAAGTCATTCATTCTCTAAAATATGAATCTCAACAGCATTTAGATCAATAATTACGGGAAGACTAGCAAAATTCTGTAAAACCCACAACTATTGAGTTGTCTGAGGACATTTCCAGTGATTCTTGGAAGTGGAGCTTCTTCATTCTTTCTACTCTAAGGCATTCTCAAAATTTCTTCTGTCTGCTCATCAGGCAGGAGTAAGGGCTGAAGCAGAACTGAAGGCTACTCCTTGTTCAGAATCTTTGAACCATAGGCACTCAAGATTAAAATGGACATGATTAGCAAATTACTGCTTGTTGTACATCAGTTTCTTCACTTGTTTAATTAGAATATATATACACAAAATACTTTTATAGCACAGGTCACCTCCTCCAGGGCAGTCAAATGAACAATTCAGACACAGCTTGTTACACTCGTATATGGATGAGACCATTTGGCACTGATATCAGCAGCTCTTCATGACAATCTTGTATATCCCCTGTAACACTCTGGTGGAAGAGAGCCTTTTCAATCTAGTTATGTACAATAAACAGACTTCTTTTCTTGGTAAAGGAAGATGTGGATCAAAAAACAGTGTAGTCCAACAGACTCTGGTTGCCTGGTGGATGTTTCACTACCGTTTGACTACCAATCCTCTGTAAAGAAAATCATTCTTCACCATGAAATGCTGTTGCCATCCATGTCTGACTTCAGCCTTGGGAAGAATCCTATGTGCTGCAGAATTACAGGTGAGAGCACAATTACTTTATATTTAGTCACGTGATGCTTCAGACAGATAACCCTGAGCAAAGTGTTAGGAGATTTTCATAACCGTAGTTTGCACTATCAGAAGCAGATTAAGCACTCTAAACAAACTTTTGTCTTTATTTCAATGAAGTAGCTACAACTTTGGAGAGTGCAAACATCCTCTGACTCTTCTTGAGTGTGTCATTTTACAGTGATGTGTATCCCTCTTTTAGAATGTAGCTTTATAATGTAGTTTACGTTTGTCATCAGAGAAAACACAGAGACTAATACAAAGTACTTGTTGATAGTTCTTCATTGTTCAAGAAACAGAGAAAATACCCTGAAATAACAATGATGAACTTCAAAAGAACTGAATTGCTGAGCAAAAGGATGTTACAGACTATTATCTGTTCAAAGTAAATTCTAAGACAACTGGAAATATTGTAGGAATGGTCATAAAATAGTATGGTTTGGGGAGGCTTCTAATAATAAAAACTAATGATTTTGAAAATGAGCTCTTCTGTCAAGGAATGGTTCGAATGGTCCTGCAGATGTTCTTTGTCTTCTTGGAAATGTTTTTGATTTCTACTTCACATACTCACTGGGTCCTAGTAAATGTTACTGTGATAGGATCACTCATGATCTTTACTAAATCTGAATGAGTGTATAAGAGGGAGGAAGGAGGGGAATTCTGCATAGCTGGACATCACTCTCCAGTCAATTTTTCATTTATATGCTAAACAATTGATATAAAACTGATAGCAAGCTAACAGGGGAAATGGAAAGCACAATCTATATGTTTCATCATGTATAATTTCTAAAGCAATTCCATCATGTTTTAAAGAAGATGGAAGCAAGAGAAAGCATCTTGAAGACCAATGGCATAACCTTAGTCTAACCAAAGCATTCAGTAGAAATGTTAAATAGCCTGAACAGGAAAGAAAAATCAAAAGAACCCACGTGATGTCCTACTAACCACTAGCAGAGCCTCAGGGATCAGTCTCAAAAGTTAGCTTAAATACAGAAGCAGTTAAAATTAACATAATCTTAATGAAAATATAAATTCCATAATGTTTTGTTATTTTGTACTTGTATGATGCTTTTCCTGTTATGAAAATCTATGTTTATAGATTCTTTTGCTTTCAAATCTTCTCTGGTGACAAAACCATTTCTAGGTAATCTGGTGAATGCTAAGCATATGATTCCATAAATCAAACCCAATATAGTGGATGGGCAGCTCCCTCAAGTGTTTACCAACCATTGTGTTGTGCATTTTTTTGATACAACAGCCTAATCCTAGGTGGGTAAGGAAATGTCTTGGTATACACTAGATAGAGTATTTGGCAGCCAGCAAAATAGTGGCAAGAGAAACAAGTGTGATAAGCACCACAAGCTTCTCTTGCAAGGAAACATATGAGACAAAAGCTAAGGAACCAAGTATTTCCCTAAGAGCATTAATTATTAGCTGCAGGGCATCGGGGAAGCCACTCATGATGAGTTTAGATTTGAAATAAAATCTGCTATAAAGAGAGAAGTATATTTGTTCCAGGTCAGCATCATTTAGGGAGGGNGAAAAGGCTGGATCTCAGCTTTTTCGGTACTGTAGTGAAGCTGTTCTGTGTATGCAGAGATCATTGGAGGCCTTGGTGTATCTGTAGACATCCTTAGACATATAATTCCATGTGCTAAACTCTGTTTTGGTTAAAAAGCTTCTTGAGATATCTGGAGTTAAGAGGGATTTCCGAGCAGTGACAAAACTAGAGGCATAACGTTCTGCAGAGGTGTCAAAGCCATAAGAGCACTAGCTTACTATCGACAGTGGCAAATGCTCCACAAGAAGACCAAGGTCACCCAGCTGCTGCAGAGCAGGGAAAACTGCCACAGTTACTTCAGGAACTGATAATACAGGGCGTGCAGAAGCAACATCCCCTCTCCCAGCAAGTGCTGACCGAAGAATCCCTGGCAAGCTCTATGAAGGCAGTGACTCTCTTTGAACCCTAGGAATCTCTCCACCGTTATACCTCTCTTCACATCACCTTTAGCTACAGCCTCGTGGGCATTGAGAAAGGCTGAGTCACAACTTCCCACGGATTACTGGGAGCAGTCTGCCACCTACTGCCTAGACAAGCTCTCGGTGTTTACAGATTCCCACCTAAAACACAAGAAAGCTCGTTTCAATTGGGATCTAGGCCACTTAGATGCTTCTGAATCTGGAGCCAAATTTATCCTGGATATTAAAAGGCCAGTTCTGCCCTTCCAGCACCAACTTCTTTTCTAAATAGAAAAGATTTTATTAACAATTTTCTTCTAGATAATACATGTAGAAAGTTGATAGGTAATTTAGGATCAAATGATCAGATCTTGCTGCCTCAGAAAGCACCAGACTTCACTACACACTTGGTTTACCGATTAACAAGTGATTTTTTTTTCCCACTGGCACAACCTTCTCTTCAGTCATATTCAATGGCAAAACTTCTGAGGATAATTATGTTTTTCTGACCTTGTGTTAGCCTGTGTTCATGTTAATTTGTGCTTCATTCCTGTAGTCAGCTAACACAACAGAACCTATAAATGGAAGAACAGAGGAAAAACATCTTTGATCAGTCTAGCTGTTGATTACAAGTTTAGCTTTGTTATATTAAATTTCCATGCTAGCCACAGACTTTCCACCAGCATTTTCTCACTTCTTGGTGATTTACAATGATAGATTTGACCTATTATATCTGCCACTCAGTCTGACACCACAAATTTCAGCTGAGGATTTCTCAACACTCTCATCTGAAGTCAGATGCTGCTGCCACACACATATACAAGCTTTCTATCAGAAATCAAAGAGACATACTTGTTCTAGAAACAGCTGTTTCAGCCCTAGCAAGCTTGAAACTTTGTAGTTTTCTAGTTTTAGGAAATTCTAGAACATAAAAATTCTAAAACACCAAGCTATTAATGGATATCACTGTAGTAACTTGAGAAATGACTGATGGCAAAGAAATTCCCACCTCCCAATCCTCTTTCAAGATCTTGTACTAATGTAACTACTGAAAATTATGATATAATAAAAGCCAGTTTATTGTTGCAACAAATTTATACTGCTTTTATTAGTAATAATATTCAAAAAGGCACTTCTTGAGGTAGCTTAAGTTAAGGATCAGAAACAGATTAGTGACTTTGTGTTGCCTTCTGTAGAACAGAGCAATGCTGCTTGAAGTACACTCAGACAACACCATAAGATCAGAAACAAAAGTACATAGGAGATAAAAAACAGTGAAGGGAATGTGAAGATACTCAATATGTTTGCAGCCACCTCCTGGAGATCCTCACCTGTGTGATCACTCATCACACATACACAGTTCCATCCACTCTGATCACTCACACTGAGAGCACTTACATAAGCAAAGCCTTGCAGAGATAGGTCTGCCTAGTGGGAAAGACATGAGCAGTGAAAAAAGGAACAACATAGTAAGCTGTAAACATCTCTAATTTTGGGCAGGGCTATTAAGTTTGTCTAGGATCTTGAGAGGAAGAAATAAATCTTCCTAGGTAGAAAAAAAACCCAAAACCAACTCACAGTGAAGCAGTAATATTCTGCATAGAGATGCCTGAAGCCAAAAGCAACAAAAGGAAACAGAATCCTATGTGATGAGCTTGTTACAAGTTGGAACATTGTCAAACACAGCTTCAGGTTTTCTTAGTTTTGCTTTTAATCAGCACAGTCCATGCTGTACCCCTGTTTACTGGTTGAACTAAAATAAATTTAGGGCCACAACTGAACAGTTTGTCTTTTATCTGCAATGTGCCGAGTCATCACTTTGTGCTTCTGTCAAAAGCTGTATTAGTGTTCCTAAAAATCTGAGTGCACCAGAACTCTAAGCACTGGTCAGAGAGAAAAACTAGTTTTATTCAAACATAATTGCTAGCCATTTTTCCATAAGAAGAGAAAAGAATAAATATTTAATTTTCTCTTAATGACTACCAAAATGCTTAGTTTATTCAAATACACTAAAATAATAATTCCAGTTTAGGCTATTACTGTATAAAATATGTTCTATACCTGAAGGATTCTGATCTTATTTGTGCATAGAGAAGTTTTCTTGCAAGGGTCAGGTCACTTCAGATCATAAGAGTCACACTGAAGTTATTCATCAGCATATCAGGTGTTACACAAATAATTACCTCTTCATAAAAGATTCAGTTTGAACATGCTCAGTTCAAAAAAGTCTCAGTGCAAATCACTCGTTTTGCAGATTGTGTGGGGGGGAAGTACCAGGAAAAAGCTTGAGCAATTAAGAAATTGGTTTATGTATTCATGAATTTTATTCTTGACACTCCAAGAGTGGAAGATACTTCTCTTTTCGAAATGGAATTTGGACTAAAGGCAGAAACAAAAGAATTCTCAGTTTGTAGGATAGAAAACGTGGTCCTTTTCATGGCTGTTTAACATCATCTCAATTGAGGGACAGTTCAAGCATTGTTAAACTTAGTCTACCCTCCTCTCAAGTGGATGACACTTACTTGCTAACCAACTAATTAAATAAGCACACTAACTAATTTCAGTTCACTGTTAAGTGATTTCTCAAACATCAGATTAATTCATATAATCCATACTGTTTTATTAGTAGGATATAAAAATAATTTATTGTTTACCAGAAATTAAGAGGTCAAAATAGGGATATATCCAAATTTCTTCTCCTCTCTGCCATACACTAAAAATGGGACAGCAGAAGTTCAGGGAAATTTGGCCAAAAAACAAACTAGCAGCAAATATGATTACATAAGTATCCATATGCTTATTATGCTTTAAAAACAACAGCATATGCCTTACATACCGTTTGATGGTCACGATCTGTGTCAAAGCAAAGCAAAAAGTGTGGGAAGATAATATGGATAATACACTGCCTGAAATGGATGCTAGAAGGGGTGTTAACTTACTGCATGCATTTCTGCCTTGCTTGTTATGCTTGCTCAGATTCATCTCTTCTGTTTCCATTAATTCAGCCCAATGACCCAGTGATCTGGATATTAAAGATGAAATGCTCTTTCATCATCAGAAGCTGAAATACCAGTATCTCTGCAATACGGAGCAACTGGTAAGGGACTCCATGATTCTGTCATAATGAGAAAAATTAAACCAGTGGCAGCATGAGGAAAATGAAGGTGGAACTGTAAAGACCTAAAGAAAAATATCTACCAACTCAAAAGAAAACAGAAATGTCCAAATCACTTGCTTCTGCTTATTACAGGAAATGGGAAAGAGCCTGAAAATCATGCTGACCGATGCTCTTTTTATGACTCACTGTGTCCAGCATTCTTACACTGTAGATGTCATTCAACAACTGAGGAAAGGTAAACAATTAGCTTCTCTAAGTCTGTGGTTTGCAACGCAGTTTAGCATTATTGCAGCATAATGCTGCACTCTCCTTCTGTTGTTAATGTGGATGTAATCTGATTATCACTGTAAATAGCTCATTTCATGAGCTTTATAAGCGTCTGTGCCCATCTCTTCAGAGCCTTCCCCCAAGGAGAGGGTGTGTTGCCTTAGTAATATGCCCCACCCTCATTCAGACCAGCACAGTGATCGATGGTGTTGCACAGAAAGCTTAATGCATTTCTCACAAAAATGACCAGACCTTTTGCCTGTGAACAATGAGGGTGAGCATATTCCCATAGGGAACACCAGTTTGCCCACCTCTGGGGGTTCAATCACTTTATTTTAATCCAGGGGCTCCACCATGCCATTATTTGCACATGCACTAACAATGATTCACTTGCCAAAGACAATGTCTTAATTTGCTGGATTTTTCTGCCAAGATGAATGATGAGGCCCATGGTTCAGCAGCCTCCTCAGTGCTACTACCCAAATAACAACAGTCACTCACCTCTGTTTGTCTGGATCCTGCTTGCTCCAGGTCTCCTTGGTGCTACTTACAGGGACAGCGGGGTCAGTGACTTGTGGGCCAGCTGGAGCTTGTTGGCCCTGTAGCACCAAGGAGACTTGGTGGCTGCCTGCCCTGATGTACAGACTCTGGTCCATCCAACAAGTCTGAGATGGCATAAAGCTTTAATGTTTTAATACTGGAACTATTCCTTTGTAGATATTGGACATTATACCGGATTTTTATTTAGAAGAGTGATGCAGCATTATGCTGAAATCACAACACAAGCACGATGCAATGGTTGTCAAAGACTCTAGTAGTACACTGAAATCAAGTCCTGAAAGTTGTCAGAGGGAAACGGAGAGCATGCATTATGTTGGCTGCTCTTTGGAGATTCAGAGTCAAGGACTCTAGGGTGCATGACCTTTCAGATCTGAGATCTGCCTGCAATGAGGAGGTGGCACAGCTCCCAGGATCAAGGTTTCTTCTGTCTCCATCAGGAGTTTCAGGTTTAAATAGCAGTTAAATCAGATTCACCTTGTGCCATCAGTATGTGACATGCCCACTCTGCCATGCAGAGGCAGGGTGGTTTTGTGTGCCATTCTTTGCAGAGGGAAGTTACACCAAGATGTAAAGCTACACATAGAAATACAGTTTAAAATACCATTGATGATGATTTTAAGCATTCTGACTAAAGTGAGGTGAAAGCGAAGTCACTACCATTAATTTTCAGTTTTTCATGGCAAAAAGGGATGGGGTTGGGAGAGAGCAGCTTAAGTAGCCTATTAAGATGTGTATACTACAAACCACATATACTCAAGGCTGTACTAACCTTTGAAATAGTAGTAAACAGTTTCTTTGAAAAGCAAGGGTAGATCCTAAGCAGCAGCACCCAAACTGTGGAAAGTAGCAAGTGTTGGGCATCTCATTTTCTGTGCCATGGTAGAGCCAGGGGTGTCTGGTGAAATCTCATAATGAAACAACTGAATGCTTGGAGATGAAAAGAGATCAGCAAAACAGCCTTTGAGCTAACATGGACTGCCTGTCTGCCAGTAAACAGATAATGACACTCCTTGTTTCATTATTAAATTATGTTCTTTAATTGAACTTTCATGAAACCAAAATACTTTTTTTTTTTTTTTAAATCCATCATGAATTTGTATTTTGCTTGTGGATTCTGCATATAGGGATTAAGCTATTGTTGGTATGGAGGGTCTCTCACCGATACATGGATAATGATTGAGATTAAATGGTTATAAAAACAATACCACTTCCACATATTATGCAATTTAGATCTTTCAGGCAGAAGTTGCTGCTGCTGTTATTGGTAGCGATCTATTCACAGATGAGTTAGAGTTGGGGTATCTTACTAGGCCACAAAATGTTCTTTTGTTTTTGCAAAACTATCTTGCAGATATATCACTCATGAATGGTTAGCCTGGATTTCTCAGCCACCAGTCATTCTAAATGGTAAAAAGCATAGTACCAGACTATGGGAAGGGTTTTTTTCTAAAAAAAAAAATGGAAAAATTAAAGAATCCTTCTGATTCACACTCTTTCTCACAAGGCTGTAACTCCAAAGTCTTGCCCTGCAAGTTATGTCATCATAATCTCCACCATTTTTCTCTGTGTTTCATGGACAATTTCTGATGGAAGAAAGACTGGATATTCTAAAGAACATTGCTACTCTCTGAAAACAGTAAGGGTTTTCTGATTCTCTAAGGCACTGTGAATAAGGTAAAGAATTCCTTTGTTGCTCTTTCCACAATTACTTTCATTGGAAATTATAGTTTCACTCATTTCTAATTCTGGGATTTGTCCCCAGGCTAGGGAATGAGAGAATTAGTGCTTACTTTTCCTCTATATGTTGTATAGACTGCAGTGGGGAATCAAGAATATGTAAGTGACTTCTTCCTAAGTCTTGCTGATGAAAACTGTACTGCATAAGCAGAGAACTTGTTTGTTTTTCAGAGATCCTTTTGGTTCAGATGACCAAATTGAAATACCTGAAGGCACTGCAGCTATAGATACATTCAAGGTACCAAATTGTCATTCAGAATAGTTTACAAAAAAATTCCTATAATTCAATTTTCCTATTGTCCCACTAATTCACTCTGTTCCTGAAACACTTAAGTGTTCAACACCACTTTTATTTTGGATTTTTTCTTCTTTTTTGTTACACTAATTGCTGATCATAAATCTTGGCCACTCTGTCAGTGTTCACTTTCTCAAATTAGTAGCGTTTCTACTCCTGAGCTAGCATTTAAATTTAATAAATTCAATAAATATAATAAGAATCAACCTTTAACAAAAAAATGACAATTCAATGTCTTAAATATGTGAATTTCATAAGATAGGAGCATGTTCTCAAATATGTAAGACACATACAACATGATATGACACATGGTCACATAGATCAATACACTGAATAAGACTGCAAGGTACACTGTCATCTGTTTTGGTACTCCTGTCCATAGAAAGAGACAGGGAGAGATCAAATAGCAATTTTACTGCCTTTTTTTTTTTTTCCCCAAGAGAAATGTGTTTCTGCTAAAACATGCACAATTTTTAAAGGTTGTGCTGAGATAGTTGGAAATTATACACGACTATACAAAAAAAAAAAAAAATTCATGTTTCAACTAGTCAAATATTAAAGGAAGAAGGATGTTGTGAAAATAAATTAATCTATGCTCCTAGAGCACTCAGTTTACTGAAGAATGTCACAGAAATGTCAATATGGAAATGAGTAAATCTGAAGCTTGAATAATGGAGTAGGTACAGCATCCACTACATAAATCTTGGGCCAGCAAACTGAGCAATGTGAATAGAACACAGTATAGCATGCATTTGGACTCAATGAGTCCTTTCATCTCAGGGAGTGAATAAGGCAAAGTTCCCATGGAAAAATATGGTACATTAGCATGCAAGTATTTGCAAAGGCAATCCTAATCTTCTGGAATTTTTTAACTCTCAAGTACTTCTGGTTTTACAATGTCAGTACTGCATAGTTGTTTATGTGTGTATGAGTCTCTAGGTTTATTCCACATAATTATGATGTGGAATTATATCATATACCACAACTAGATTTGTAACACAAGAGTATTAAAAGTTACTAATAGAATTAAGTTGGCATCTGCTAGAGAGGATATTAAATACCTATGGGCATTAGGTTTCCTAGCCTGAGCTATCCTGGAGAAACTGTGGTTTCTAGTTCAGCAGACTATCATGGGTACTGCCTCTTTTGTCCTGTCCTTTTCAACCTGTTGCACTGCTAAGCCCTTTCTCCTGCTCCTTGGTTCTACATTTCAATTCTCCTAGCATCTTATGTTGAGTCAGCTTCTATTCCTCAGCTCAGTCCTTGTCTCCTTCTCTAGACATTCCCAGTCCTTCTTCTCAGCCACCTGTATCATTAACTGTTACCCTATGGCAGATCCAGGTATTTCAAGGTATTCCCTTACTCTTCTCCTTTAGCTTTCCCTCTTCTGCAAGTTGCCTGTACCCACTCCTACCACACTAGCCTCAGCTAGAACCTGCTCTCTAGTTCTGGTCTTCTTTTCCTATGTTCCAATTTTTTCTTGGCCTAGCCTCTTGTCTTTCTCAGAGTCTACTCCTTCTTAAATACCTCTCTGGGTTTCAGGCCATTCCACTTCATGGGCTGTGTGCCAACAGTGGAAAGAAAAATTGACTGGGACATCTGCATTACCTTCTGTCACAAAACGGTCCCCAAGAGCCAGACATTTCAAAGGGCAGTTTACCTCAAGCAGGCCTGCAATACTAAGCTGAAGCATCCCAGTGATAAACTAAATATATGGAAATTTGCAGAGTAATATTTTATCAAGGTTTCCACTGAACATATATGTACAGTCATTTCAGATGTATACAACCTGTCTAAATGCAGTCCAAGGAGAAGGTAAAGACTTGCTCTATGAAGTGCTCACTATTTTCTAATATCTGCAATAAACAAAACATTTCTTCTTTACTTTTTCCTTTGAAAAAATATAACCACACTTTTTAAAAATGTTGTCATTCTCTTAGAAGCTGTTACATCATTGTGCAGTTATTTAGTTTCATGAAAAGACTCATTTTACTGTGGATGACATCTGAGATAATAAGTAAATCTGTTACATTCACTTTTCTTACACAAGATGTACCCATACAAACTATTAAAACCGGATTGCAGCTAATATTGGACCCAGTCTATTGGAAGGCAAAAGAGTTAAAAGATAATCTATAGATGATCTTCCAAAGACCTACCAAAAAGACTAAGTTACACAGGGCTATAGGTGGATGAAGAGATCAAAAGCTGTCAGGGAGTATTTACTGCACATATGTTGATGCCAAGATGAAAGGCTTATCCAAAAAGGATTATTAGAAGAGGAATTATTGTAGCCAAAAGGAATGCTATGAATATGAATACAGATTGGCATGAATCACTTTACTGAGGATGCTTATTAATAATGCAACAAAATTTACCATGAAGCTAATTAGCCAGGCTGCAGTTATTATCAGTCTCTTAGCAGAGATAACAAACAAGTTATCATTTAACAAGTCTATCAGGAAATTCAGAATTATTCATGGGGAGCATCCAGAAGTTACCTTTTAATTAATGGCATAGAGAAGATAAATTATCGATATTATCTGCATTTATTTTTAGACAAACCATGTCAAGATACATAAAAATGTGATGTGAGCTTCGAACTGCTGGCAAATTGTCAGCATAGTCTTAATGCATCTTTGGGATAACAAAGAGTAGAACACAGATTGATCCAGCAATGTGGGTCTTATTTCCAGAAGGCCCTCTGTGTAACCTGTATTTTGGCATCTGCCACAAATCAGGAGTAAAAGCAACAAGATTCAGGATGGAGGTTTTCAAAGACATGCTATTAGTTTAAGGTGAGACTTGCACATTTACCTCCCCCTTGTCCTTTTTACAAATCTTTCTGTTATATTGTCTCAGTCTAGTCCTATAATTACTTATCAAAGGATTATTGTTATTTGGTCAAATAAAAAAATACAATTATAAACTATATTTCCTCTTCATTATCCTAAATTTATACTAAGCTGTGGTGTGTCACTCAGGTACAGTCTTTAAGAAGACTGGGTAGATCCTCATTACTTCATGGCAGATAAACAGTAGTTAATCTCATAGTGGATGGTCCTGCACGCTCCAACACTGTAAATATATTGTGAAGAAGTAGTAACTATTCCCAGATCTAGTAGGAACTTATTTTCTTGTAAGACAAGGAAGGGTAGAAGAATCTCTGCTTTCTCCAAACAGATGACACAAAATTCTGTCCCATCATTAGAAACAGTATGAGGAAAGGAAGTTCATTTATCCTTCGCTTTCTGCTTGCAGGCTCTGTACAAGCTTGTTGTTATTCCTCTAAATCACAATATATCTGCTGTTACAGGTTGTATTTACAATCATTGCATTTACTGTTGGTGAAAAGAATCCTAGCATTGGCTTTCTCCTGTATCTGTACTGGAATGTGCTTGAACAACTCAGCCATCCTAAACCACAGCCTGTCAGAATAGGTGCTGATCACAGAAATAGCCAGTGAAGTATTAATTATTTAGTAGTGGACCAGAACTCTTCATTCCTTCCAGATTTCAATAATAGGATGGTAAGGAGAGACCTTGCTCTCTAGATTGGAGGTGGCCTGATCTTTTGGAAATGAAAGTATTTAAACAGACAAGGTCAGATTGACATTCGCAGTATTTCAAATGAAAGATCTAGAAGAAATGAACATGGGTTTGCTTCTCCAAAGTGGATTGAAGCAATATAATATTTTATCTTTCAAGAAGACATCAAAATTGTGCTTTTTTATTCTTATTTTAATAATGGTAATTGCTCTAATATGGTTTCTGACTCTGTCAGTGACTGGGCAAACTAAGGGTGAAACACTACCCATTTCAGACACAGGTAATATTAAAACTGCCATTAACATTAATGGAGTGAAGATTTTGTTTACTTCCTTTTTAATAGCTTTTTAAAATAAAATTGTAAACTTTTAAATAAGAAGAGTGTTGAAGCCACAATTTTTCTAATCCAGGATTTCCACAAACCTGAAATTAAACGGAAAAAATGAGATCTTATATCTAAAAATATACAGTAGTATCATCTCCAAGCAAAAATGACCAAGCAAACTAGAATGCTGTTGTTTGCACAGAGTGTAATTTCACACATACTTTACAATTAAACAGTTATGAAATCCTGGTCTACTTTAATTTCTGAAAGATATTGTACCATGTTGTACAATATAATTACCATACTTCCTGTCTGAACTGCTAAATGCACCTTTCTTGTTTGCATTTTCTCTGAATAATAATTTCAAAATCATTATTTCACTTTCTCTCATATTTTCTCACTCCATTTGTGTCCTCGTTTCCTTTTATCAGTCATTTGCATTACAATCAAAGTTAACAGCACTAGACAAAGGCATGTCCAAAAATAGAGGAAAACACATAGTCAGTGAAATACTAGTTTGAGCTGAATAAATATATCTTTGCTGTCTGATTAAAATCTATGAAAATATTGATTACTACTTTGTTACAGTTACACAAATCACATTCTTTGTTCTCAAGTAATAAACAAGTAACAAGATGTTACTTTACTTGATGTGTTTTACCCAAGTATATTAACAACACAAAAAACATATTAAGACAAAATATAACCCCCTAAACAAAAAAATCCTCTGAGCCAACTTATCAACAAAACCATAAATTGCTTCAAGCCTGTACAAAAACTTTTCCAAGAACTTGACCTAAGAAACTCTTCTGAGTCATACAACCTCCCTCTGAAGTTAATTTCTGCAGTTCCTAGTATGTTAATAAAACATTAAATCTTTTTTTTTTCTCTCTTGAAGTTCTGTAACCAAAGCTTCCCAAAAGTAATGTTATTTTGCCATTAGCACTATTTTACCGTGGTGTCCCAGATTCAGAGAACTGGAGTTATCAAAAGAATGACATACTAGTATTTAAATATATCACATAAAATATAAGACATGAAGGATAGTGTATATGATGATGAAAATGATATATAAAACATACCAATTTACTGCCTGTGATTTCGAACTTTTTTTTTCCCCCAAGATAATCAGTTCCAGTCACGATTTGTTCCTCACTTCTCTCTTCATCTGCAGACTTTAACAACACTGTTTTAAAGGAAAGATGTAAGATCACATGTTCCAATGTGAGTCGTGTTTCAAAATACCCAAATACCTGAAATACTCCTGCGAATCATTAGATATTTTAAGGAGATGTTACAACACTGCCAGAGATTTATGACACTTCGGGGAAACCTCACATGTGGTGCAGAACATGGGGAAGTTGGCGGGGAGCTCCCACAGGAGCCCTCGTGGGTGGTTTATCTCACCACAGAAATCACTGATTCAGCTTTGGCAGCCTTAACAAGGCATTTAACATGACTTCTAACCGGCTGCAGCAAGAGAGGAGCCCCAAAGAGGAGATACAAGGACTGCCTGAAACAACACCTCAGCCTTGGCCATGTTGACCACCATCAATGGTCCACTCTGGCCTCCGGTTGTAAGATGTGGAGACACACCATCCATAACGCTGCTGCCTCCTTTGAGAACATACACAGGATCAGTCTGGAGGAGAAAAGACAGTGCAGAAAGAACCGTGTCTCCACAGAACCACCTACGGAGACTTTCTGCTGTTCCTTTTGCAACCCGACCTGCCTATCTCACATTGGCCTTTTTACCCACCAGAAAATTTGGGGTAGAGCCCTTCCCAAATCTTTCTTTGTGACACCTGGCCATTATACACCTGCATGGGGAAAGTGGGTGATTAGTACAAAGCACGTTTTTTGGTTGTTCAATGTGCTCAACACCTCACGGGCTGTGTGGGGAGGGGGAGCCCTCTTGAGGGACATCCCTGAAGGCACAGTGAGAGGCACCAAGGAGGGGAAGGGGCCTTTGCACTGCGGTGCCTTCGGGGAACAGGGGGTGAGGGCGTGTGGGAAGGAGGTGAAGTGGGCACAGACCTCCAGGGGTTGGCTGGGTTGGTGAGGACTGTTCAACACCCGCTTTGCTTGAGTGGCGAGAACACAGGGATGTGCTCTGCTCAAATCACCTGAGCCGAAGTTAGAGACAACCCAGTGGTCCTAAATGAGGAGGGTGTAGGCGTTTGAATAGAACGAAATGGCTGTAAGCCAGTAGCTTTTGCAAGCCTCAGTGGCTAGGCAGAAGACAAAGAAAGTCGAGGAGGTCAAAGCGAGGAAGAGGAGCTCCACAAGTGAGGCTGAAGAACAGCACGACTACCTCATGCCACGGCCAAGGGAAGTCTGAAAGGCTCCGCCCGGGCTCCGCCTCATCATTAATATGTATGATATTGTAATCGTAACATGTAAAACTGAATGCTGTAGTCACGCCTCAAAACGCACAAAAACGTCTCGCTGGCGCATCGCTGGTTCGAAGCCGGCCCGTCCCACGTGAGGGGGCCAGCTCTCCAGCGCTGCTCCAAACAAACACCCCTCGCTGCTTAAAAGAACAAACCCCTCGCTTGGCCGTTTCCCTCTTTCCCCGAGATTTCGGCACCAGAGGGAGGGAGGGGAGGGAGGGAATGAGGGAGGGAAGGAAGGAGGGCAGGAGGGCAGGATGGAGGCGGAGCGCCTCAGGTGACCGCGTCCCGTGACGGCGGCGGCGGCGCCCGCGCCTGCGCCGAGGGGCCGGTGTGGCTGCCCGAGCTAAGATGGCGGCCTCCATCGCCGGGCTCTGAGGCAGCGGCAGGAGCAGCGCCTGCCGCCCCGCCAGCCGAGCGGCCACGGCTCCGCTGCGCTCCTCCTGCGCCGCCCTCATCGCTGGGAAACCGCTCTGCTGCTGGGGGCACGTCCGCGGCGGGCAGCGCGGGCTCCCCGGCCAGGTAAAAACCGCGGCGGGGGAGGTGAGAGGGCGGTGGCGGCGGGGCAGGGCCGCGGGCGGCCTCGCTGTGCCCCCGGGATGGCGCTGCCCCCGCGGTGGGGTGGCCGTGGTACCCTTACGGTGCCCTCACCCTTCGCTTCCTTTATCCGAGCGCAAGGGGCAGAGGGGTTTCTCCAGCCTCAGCTCGCCCTGCACCTGATGCGCCTTCTGTAGCCGCCGGGCAGGATTTGTTCTTTTTCTTGGGTGAGTGCTGGCGTGTGCATTAGGAAAATATACGTTATTTATCTCCTCCTGGCCTCGGAGCCAGTGTATGTGTATATATAAAAATATATTCATCGTGCGGCGCTTTGGGAAATAATTTATGAAGGGCGAGAGAGACGTGGAGGAGATTTGTGCTCGCAGAGATGAGATTTTATTTCTTTTCTCACTGCTAACAATATGGGCGTGAGCAGAGCTAAATGCATTTTTCAGAAAATCAGCCCTTAATGTGTTTGTTTTTGGTTTTGGTTTTCTGTTTGTTTTTTTAATTTTTTCCCCCAAGAGCGCTTGCATTTCTCCCGTGGATGCTTTTCGCTTGGTTTTTGTTTCCTGGAAGCCCAAACAGGGAGGCATCCCGCTTGGCTGTCCGTCTGCAGGGAGCTGCCAGCGCTGCTCGGGCAGTGGGGCTCGCACCTTGATAGCTGTGTCTCTGCTGAGGGGCAAGCTCTGGACCATAAACATGTTGTCCCAGCACTTCAGTTCGAGTGGGAGGGTTGTTTTTTTTCTCTTTTCAGCTTGGCGCTCTCAAGCTGAGGGAATGTTTGAGCGTTCTGCTTGAGGGGAAACATAGGCGTGTAAGGCGATTTGAAAACTTCCCATTAGCGCCCTTAATCTCTGCTATGTGGCTGCTTTTGAAGTTAATGTAGTCTGAAATGTATTTTTCCCTTTTCCTGCTGTGCTATTCCGCAAATAACATCTGTGGTGGTCTGAGAAGGTGGAAGTTGAGTAGATCACTGCTTTGCTTCCTGTTATTCAGTGCAGATTAAATAATACTGGATTTCAGAAAATACTCCTTGTTTTAGCACTTAAGTTCTTTGAAGTCCTTTCTTGATTATTAGACAGTTGTCTACACTGACAACATGCATGTGGTGAGATACGTAGAAAAGGAGGGAGGCTGTTGAAGGGACTGCCACTGACACGAGTTTCCTTTTAGGATTATGTTAGGAAGATGCTCTTCAAACAGTCTACTGTGAATAAGCTCAAAATAACAGGATCATTGGGTGTAAAAACTATGCTTGGCTCTGGCTTGCTTCAGTTCATAGATATGCAGCTTGGTCTAATTCCTGCCTGCTGTAGGCAGCCAAGTGCCAGACCATTTAACTAGTGACTGTTGTCTCATTTCTATTATTGCTGACAGTTTTTTCCACTTGCCACAAATTTCTGAGTGTTTGAAGCCTCAGAGCTGTATGTCTGTCCCTGTGTGGTGCAGACTTTCCAGGAACTTTACCCTTGAATTTTAGCTTTGTTGGAATACATTTCTAAAAAGATTTATTTCATAGGTATTGCTCGATCCTCTGTGTGTCATGTGGCATTTTTCATCGTTTCCAAACACATATTTGTCCTGAGGGACTGAATCACTGTGTGTTTCCACCTTGTGAGTGTTATGCTGGGCATTGGTCTGGAGGCCCAGATCTGTGTTTCACACTGAGTAGGTGACTTTGCTTTTAACTTCTGCTTGTAGCTCAGTAAATGAAACTTACTGACTTAGTAATTCTTCAGCTGGCATTCAACCGTGTCTTGAGGTGTTAACCTTCAACTGTTCAACCTCTTGATTTTCTTCCAAAAATCTACTCTCATGTCAAAAAAATTAACAACTGTCTTACCTCACTAATAGAACAATATTCTGAAGAAATATGACAAGGTGGCTAAAGTCTGACTGAAAGGAGCACTTTTTTAATTCCCCCCATTAGCCAGTAAACCCTTTTATTGTGATATTCACCTGTCTAGCTGGTGAATCAGATTGGTTCACTGATACAGCAGAATGCCAGTGGAGATGGGAAAGAAAAGCAGAGTCTCCTACACTTGGTTTTGTCCTTAACACTGGTTCTCAGTGTAGAATGGAAGCAGTCAACTGGAGGATTGACACTGATATCATCACCATCATTTCCAGTAGTAGCAAGCTTAAACTTCTCAGCCTGTTTCTGTCTTGGATCACTGAAGGTGGGATTGCTGCTATCACTGAGGCAAAATGCACTTAACCTCCTCTGACAGTCTAGTGGGACTTATCTCTTTCTCATCTTACTAAAAGAACTGAGAGTTCCTGCACAACAGATTAAGAAATCTCAGTTTCCACAGCTAATTAGACTCTAGTACTTTGAGAGGAGAGTTCTGTTCTGGGAAGAGGAAAAAGTTTAGTGCTTGTTTAAAAAGGGTATGTCTGAAGGTAAAACTCTGCCAGTTAGTGCACACAGCAGTGAAAGAGGCAGATGAAACCTAGACACCTAAAACATTTTGGTGCATAAAAACTCATTTAAATAATGCCTTTAAAGCTACAGAGGTGTAGATGACTGGAAATCAGGCTCCAGACTTCTGAGGTAGAAGATAGATATGTAGAGCCACAGATTAACACAATCTTGGGGATTTTTTTTCCAGTGCTTTGTTCTCATTTTTTTTTCCTAGTTGATCCCTTATTTTACACTCATAGTGCGTCTTCTCTCTCTCAGAAAAGTCACACTTGATCTTGCTATGAGTATGTGTCCTTGTGTAGTAAAGACCTTCCAGGAATTTTAACTTGTATTAAGCCATGCTGGAATAAATTTTTAACAAGAAGTCTCAGTTTCTTATCAGCGTTTCTCTTACTCCTCTCCCCCGGGTGGAACACAATAATAATCCTGTGTGAGGCTCTGAATCCTACCTTAATATTGGTTAAATCTTCATTTAAGAAAGATCTGGAGGTTATAGTAGAGGAAAAATATGATCAGGAAAAAAGTCAGTCTGAACTCTGCACTAAACTTTGGACCCATGTCCAAACTTCTAACTTTATTTAAACTAAAGGACACTTATGTGTAATTACAGCTCTGCCTGTTGCTTTGATGCCTGCAAGGTCACAACTTTGTTTCAAGCTCTTTGAGACTGACTTGTCTTCATTTCCTGAAATAGATTGTTTTCCCAGATGGTAGTTTTGTCTGAAGAATGAGAAGTCACAGAAAAGTGCATGCAAGTTGAATGCAGCTTGTGTAATATACCTGCTCCTGTAAAAGGTCCCTTTCAACTCACACTGTTCTGACTCAAACTCTGAGGCAGGGGGAGTCCTGGAAGCAGTTCAGGCCCCTCAGTTTAAGGGGTTGCTATTTCTGGTACATGAGGCATGCAAAAATGTGGTTTCAGCTCTTCCTCAAAGCTGTTTCACTGCTATTTATGGTACCAAATAGGAAAGTATCACTGAACTTCTATCCTGTGAAAAAGCTGATTAAAATATCCAGGGCATATTTCAGGGAAGTGCTTTAGTTAGGCTCGCAAAGGAAGCTGCAAGTTGTGGACAATATTTTGCCTGCGGAAACCTCGGATTATCTAAGTTCAGCATGGGTGTGCTTTTTCAACCAGACGAAACATGTTTATAAACCGCTACTTTCAAAGTACTTGTTGCCTGTGCTCCAGTGGAAATAGAAGATCTGAACTGGATGTTTCTCTAGTACTAAACCTTTGAGAACCATGAGTATGGCAATGGCTGTCCTGCCAGGTGTTCAAAATAACCTTTGAAGCTGTGATTTTTCTATGACTAGGTACCCCAGGGCACTTAAGATGATTATTAAAATTGAGGCTGTGTTGTCGTGGATGATTTTATGAGTGAAATAACAAATTTAAACTCAATTTTTTTGTAAAATCAATTAACTTTGTAAAGGTATCTTAAGTACAGGAAGAAGAGGTAAAGGTAACAACAATGTTCTCTTATTTTAGAAAATTAATATTATATGACTAAGCAGGCCACTGTAGCTTACACTGACAATATGGCTAAGCTTGATTAATGCTTAATCACTGGTATGTTCTGCAAAGTCAATGGTTATACTGTCTTAGGTGCTAAAATTACAGTGTATCACATTGTAGATAGTACAGCAAGAGTTATCCGACAGTGTTTCTGTCAGAACAAGTAAAAGAAGAAAACTTGGTTTCTTCTAAAATGTTTGTCTTTGGCATGAGCTATTTTTTTATCTTGCTCTTACTGTGGAGCTAAAGACAATTGAGAAATGTTTGCTGGACTTCAACATAGCAGCTCAGAACACTAGGCTATTGTTAGCCTTTCTCTCTGTTAAACTGCTGGAAAATGTGTGGAAGAAATGGCTGTTACTGGATTTTGGCATATATTGCCTCTGTGATAGTCTGATCAGTGGGAGGAATAGTGACAGTCACTGTCCAGAAACATTGTGAGAAAAGCATCAAAACTTAATGATTTTAGTAGTTTTGATCTAAACAAAAAAGTCCAGTGAATTTGTCACTTCCACTTAACATAGAATATTTCATGTATCAGTATCCTGATGCTGGTGTTAATATTACTGGAAGCTGCTGGTAGTTCATAATGAGTGTTTTTCAATTCTGTATTATTAAGAGCGGATGTTTCCAACTGTGAGAACATCTTGCTTTAAACACTCTAGAGTTAGTGGTGTTCAGGTTTGTGAGACTTCATAGAGCAGGTTGAAGGAGTCTGGTATTGGTGAAACTGGAATTACAGATAAATAGAGCTTTTAATCCCATACTTAGTGGAGCTAGTCTTGTTGCAAGCCTCATTTTATTTTTACTAATGCATTAGTCAGTGTCAAGAAAATGACTTTGAAAGAGAGGTATGAAGACTGAGTGTCTGGCACTTTGTTCTGAAGGATAACTTTAAAACACAGAATGATCAGCCCCAAAGTGTGCTATTGTATAGTAAGTAGTTTGGATAGAATACACTGTTTTGATTCTTGTCCATGGCAATAATAATATAATATGGTTTGTAAATCAGGTGGCATGAAGAATTTCAGGAGTAATCGTAGAATGCTTTGGGTTGGAAAGGACCTCAAAGAACATCTAGTTCTAACCCTCCTGCCATGTGCAGTCACACCTTCCAGTTGACCAAGTTGCTCAAAGCTGAATCCAACCTGGCCCTTAGCACTTCCAGAGATGGGGCAATGGGGCATCCAGGGCTTCTCTGAGCAACCTGTTCAGTGCCTCACCACCCTCAGAAGAATGTCATCTTACTATCTAACCTAAGCCTCCCCTCTTTCAGTTTAAAGCCATCACCCCTTCTCCTGTTCTTACATGGCCTTGTAAAAAGTCCCTCTCCAGCTCTTTTGTAGGCCTCCTTTAGGTCTTGGAAGGTGGCATGAGAAAAGCTGCCTTTTCTCCAGGCTGAACAACCTGTCTTCATAGGAAAAGTTCTCCAGCACTCTGATCATCTTTGTGACCCTCCTCTGGACTTGCTCCAACAGTACCGTGTCTTTCTTACGTTGAGAGTCCTGGAACTGAATGCAACACTCAAGATGGGGTCTGACAAGAGCAGAGCAGAAAGGGAAAAGAATCACCTCCCTTAACCTGCTACTCATGCTCCTTTTAATGCAGCCCAGGATATGTTTGACTTTCTGGGCTGTGAGTGCACATTGCTGGGTCATGTCAGGTTTCTTGTCCACCAACACCCTGAAACCCTCCTCAGAGCTGTTCTTAAGTGACTGATGTCCAGCCTGTGTTTGTGCTTGGGATTGCCCTGATGCAAGTGCAGGACCTTGCACTTGTCCTTACTGAAGTTCATGAGGTTCCCACAGGCCCACCTCTCAAGCCTGTCAGGGTCCCTCTGGATAGCATCCCTTCCCTCCAGCCTGGGAACCTCACCACACAGGTTGGTATTGGCAAACTTGCTGAGGATCCACTGTCCACATGACTGAGAAAGATGTTAAAGCAATTCCAGTCCAGATACTGACCTCTGAGGAATGCCACTTGTCACTGTTCTCCACTTGAACATTGAGCTGCTGACTACAACTCCTGGAGTTAAACCATCCAGTCAGTTCCCAATCCACTGAGTAGTCCACCTGTCAAATCCTTGTCTCTTCAGTTTAGAGGCAAGAATGTCATGCGTGAGAGTGTCAGATGCTTTGCACAAGTCTGGGTAGGTGTCAACAGTCAGTAGTAATAATGCTGTTGAATATCCTTCCCCTTCTGAAAGTTTGTCTTCAAAAATGGCAGAGAGTTTAACTTGCCGCAGGTCGTTGGAGTATTAACTCTGAAAGTTTGACTCAAAGATTGAAACATGTAAATACTGCTTTTCTCTCTTTCCAGAGGCAGTACCTCAAGTTCTCTTCAGTAGGTAGCGATGATTGTGTTGGTTCTTCACCTGAGGGAAGGAATTCTCTCGTTCTTTTCAGTCAGGCTATCCATTCTTCATGTTTATGACTCCATAACCACTGCAGTCTTTGCTCAGAAAGAAAATAGCCTGGAGTTGTAGAGGGTAGAAATTAGTGATGAGGTAATGTTGCAGGTCATCCATCTCAAAGCAAGAAATCTTCCTTTGCCAGATCCAGTAGAGTTAGCTGAATGGAAAAAGATAACAGGGATTGTAAGCTGACTTTTAGTGGGGTACTGACTGGGCTTGAGTTGGTCTAGAGTTGCTTCAGGCAAGCTCTGTATGAGTTCTTGCAGACTAACATAAGTGCCCAGTTTTTGGGGGTGCCACTGCCTTAATGGTGTGAACCTAGAGTAGTACCACTTATTAATGGCAAGGAAACCTGTTTTGACATGTGTGAAAATAAAACTAATGCTGTAACAGTGAACTGAGAGTGACAGCTTCACTCCTGGTACTTAAGCTGATTAAGTGCCTTGCCTGTGTAATAACAGCAACAAGAAGTAAAAGAAAAACTAATTTCCTAAGAACTGAACATGCATCTGTTTCAATCATGGAAGATGGCAGTGTTCAGAAACATTCCTTAGAACGCAGCAGCTTCTGAAGCAATGATCCACTCAAGCAGCTGTGGATGAGTTTCACTAAAACCTGCATGTGTGTTTAGAAAATAGGTGCTCCTATGTGAAATAAGCAAATCAGGATGATAGTGGTGAAATTGCTTAAACTTTTACAGCACAGGAAGGGGACTTAGTCAGCTCTGTAATCCCAATGCTTGGATAGTAAGCAAGTTTCTCAACTTCAAATTTTGTTTTAGTTTATTTCAAAATCTCAATAGGAATTTGGCTTAGCTGGAGTTATGGATATAGGGTGCTCAAATAATTCTGATACTAAACAATTTTCAGGAGTAAAGTGTTCTGGAGATGACATAAAATACACTTGAATATGAATGTGCAAAGGTGCAGTAAAAGTGGAGTGAGGCATAAATTACTGTAACCTGGTACTGCTAAAGAGTAGCTAGTGTAACAAATTCAGTGGAGAAACTAGTAATTCATGTGCAACTTATTCCATGCATTGTTTGATAAACTGAAGTATTCCTGGTAGGTTTTTTTGTGTGTGGAATTGACAAAGCAATGACTTGAGTATTTAAAGCTCCAGTTTTTTTGTCTTGAAGCATATTGATGATTAGTGAACTTTGGTTTTGAATAAAAATCCTGAGTGCTAACAGGATGTTTCCTTTGTTTTCAGGTTTTGGCACAGAATGAATATAATTAGAGAAAACAGAGATCTTGCTTGTTTCTACACAACAAAACATTCATGGAGGGGAAAGTAAGTAGTCTGAAGTTTGTTAATTTTGTGGGGTTTTTAGTATTTTGTGTTACATTTCTCCCTGTTACTGGATTTAAATGTATCCAACTGCTGGAGGAAAATTGAAGTAAAGGTTCCTGCTGCTCACTCTCGGAACTGAATGTATTTTCACTAGAATCAGTTTGGATTTTAAAAATTGCATTTTAGCATTCCTCTGCACGTGTTTCCACACTTCAGTGTAGCTCTGAAACGGACCACCTGACTTACACAGCTTCCAAGTCTCTTGAATTTACTATATAAAACACTAAATTGAAAGTGGAAATGCTTCTTCTCAGGACGTGTTTAGTGAGGAGTAGTGTCTTACGTAGTCATGAAGATGAGGGTCACTAGTCCACATATATACTTAACATATTGTGTAATAGATTATCTATTAAACTATTAACTGAGATAATTTGAAGAATTCTGTTAATAAATTTCATCCCTTTGATCTAAAAATGATATTTCAGTGATGCTTCTGTCTGCAAAACCTAGGGAACTTGAAATAAAATGATCGATTAAATAATAACTGGTATGTGTCTGTGTATGTATGTACACTGTGTCTGAAGTCAGCTGTTAAGCATACTTTTTGAAGTGTCATAGGCTTTCTTTGGTATCTTTACCCATTGTTGCTTTTCATGTGCATGGTAGAATAGTGGAATTGGGCTTTTTCCTTGCTGTCAATAGCAAAAAGAGGGTGGATTATCTGCACCTTGAGAGCACAAGTACTGCTTGATTCTAATCCTCATACAAACAGGTGATGTCTGAATCTGTTGTTTGATCAGTAAGTTTAAACCGGATTTTTTTGGGTTATCCTATCATAGACTAGGAATACTGGGATGGAAAAGAGTATGGGATATAAGGAGCAGCAGCTACAGCTCTTTTGATTGTGGTTTGAAGAGCCATGGGTTGTGCTTCAGTGTCTAACATAAAGAGCCTCCTGCCTGTTTGTCAGCAAAAATTAAAGCTCTGGGTAGTTCAGAGTCCAGCCTGGACTGAACAGCTCTCTGAGGGCAAAATCTCTCCTCTTCCAGGACACATTCTTGATTGACTTGAAAGAAATAGTTTTATATTTACTTTTGCTCCAACTGAATTCTATGCAATACTTGTTTAAATTGAGTTACCCAAGTTACAATCCTTGCATTTGGAATTCTGTAGGCATGGGTGAATAAACAGTTTCCTTTAGTAGTAATAAGGTACTATGTCTGGATAGAACATTGGAACAGTTTGTCCCTCCCAATCTTTCTGTTGCCCAACAGAAAATGTCTGATGTCTCCATCAGAATTTTCTGTGGCATATATGCAAATATGCTGTGTGTGATTTAAGCCACTTGGTGAAAATAAAATACATAAAACTCAGATTTCTTCTTTCGTCTAATATGTTTCATTAAAGAGCCTGATGCAAGCTGTTGAAGTAGAATAGTACCATCTTGACCTTTGATGGTAGGATTCTGAAAAACTGTAAAGTCAGGCTAAATCTAAAGTCTGAAACAGAGGTTTAGTTTAAAAATTCAGTGGTGTATTCTCTCATAATGGAGACGCGAGGAGTGCATAGTGAGTAGTCGCCTCTTGTTAAGTCACAACAAAAGCTTATATGGCTTTTAGTAATTTTATATTTGAATTCTTAAGTCCACTCATAGTGGACTTCATAGTTATGCATTCTCAGTATAATCTGTGGATAACATTTAAAAAAAGCAGTAAGTTAATGTGTGGTGCTAAATGAGCCTGAATCACTTTGACTTTTCGTAGAATTTGTCACTTTGAGTATGGGCTCTGTGTGTGTCAGTTAAAGTATTTTCTAGCAGTACAGATGATGATGCTCTAGTGTTGATCTGTAAAATTAATTTTCTAAAATGAATGAACACTGTCTTACTATTGAGTGTGTTCACAGGAAATTTGTCTACCAGGTTCATACTCAGTAGAAAAGACTTCTATGGTGCTTTGAAGAAAGTAGTGAATAGGCAATAGTCCTTTTACTGGGAAAAGGACACTTGCTTCAACTCTTCTCAAAACAGCCTGGCAGTAGATGTACTGCAGAGTAGTTTGAGAGTAACTCTGCAAGGCCTAGAGGTGTAAATAGCTTTCTTGCATATTTAAAGGTGAATTTCTAGGTTAAGAGTATGTTTAGGCCATTTGTAAGAACTGACTTCTAAATCTCCTCTGTTTATGGAACAAGATGTGGGTCTTCTGAGTTTACCTAGAAAGAGGAGACAAAGGAGAGGGTAACTCAGCCAGTCTGCTATTCTGTCTTGTGTTCCTGGTCACATCACATATTTAGAATGATGGATAAAAAATATGGTTCCTAGATCTTGAAATGCAGTCTTGAATGTGAGGGAAGAATAGGAAGGAGCTATAATGATTGGAAACTGGTCTTCAGTTATGTGTCATCATTGCAGATCCTTAATCTGCCAAAGAGCGCTTTGAAGCTTGTAGTAGGTTAAGTGAGTAAACAAAACCTTATTGTTTGTAATATGCTGTTCTAAAGAGCTTAAACAAACTTTATTTATAAGAAATATTAAAGACAGAACATCTGTCTAAATTGTGCAACAAGAGGAGAGGGAACAGTTGGTTTGTTCAAGGGATTTTCTTGTGAGGTAAGAAATGGAGAGTTCTTTGGCAGACAATATAGTGGAACTATTAGCAGCTAGAGAGCTTTAAATGTTCTGCTTAATTACTACACTTCTCTTGACCTGCATCTAAATAAGGAAAAGTCAACTATGTCTAGAAGCAAATAGGTTTTTCAAATAGATGAAACATCTTTAAGGTGGCAGATTGTTTCAATACAGATTTTGCTAAGCTTTGAAGAAAATAAGCACTTGCTTTAATTCCTATAGATAAACTCCTCTGGGTCGGTAATGGCTTCAACTTGCACCAGTTGGAATAATAAAGGATAATGGAAGGGTGTGAAGTTTGTGAGATGAACCGTCAGATCGATATTCTTGACCTTCCAATTATGAGGAAGGGATATGAGGGAGCTGCTCTGAATATTTCTGAAGGCCGTGCAAAGTTTGACCTTATACAGAAGTGATGGCTTGTGCTTCAAACCTGTCAAGTGAGAGAGAAGGGGCTGCAACACAAGAATACTGAAAAAGACAGAAGGAACGACCTGCTGCTTCTTGATGTAGTGTCTAATATGGCAGAGACTCAGATTAGTTATGCACGTCATCTGGTTCACTGTATCTTTCCCAGTCAAGCCCACAGTTTACCCAGAGCCAAAACTTAAATTCCTACACTGAATCAGTTTTAATATGGACAGCTAGCTAAAGTATTTTTATTTGGTTCAAATTCAAGAAAGGCATCCATGTTCAGACCCTGTTGCTTTAGTCAGAGAATGCTTATTAGTACTGGGTTTAAATCAGGCTTCCACATAGACAACATCCAGAGAGAAGTAATCCTGTAACATGAAATTTGTGCAAGTAATAAGGTGTTAATAATCTACTGTTTCAAACTCTGGTTAGTTATGTTGCAAAACTTTCAGATTGAGAAATACGTAGAGTCTCTGTTGGTTCAGGGTATGTTTGGAAGATTGTCTGGGAAATGAAACCATGGTAAGGCTTTCATTTTCCATTTGATGCATCTAAATTTCTTAGCTTTAGCTCACTGCTGCTTGTTTCTGTTACTCCTGCAACACAGGCAACTACCTTTGCTGTTCTTTAAGCACTGTGGCAGTTAACATACCTGTGATGCAGTGAATAGCTGCATATAGAACTACAGCTTCAGTGAGCTGAGTCTTATGAGTTTACTAGCTTTTGTTTTCCTCAGGATGATGAAAATTGGGCTTTGCCGTAGTAACGCTTTGACTTGTTACAGTACTGTGATCAGGTGTGTAAATTGGATTATTTCATGTCACAACTCTTGTCTGAGACAGCTTCAGACGGATGCTTTAGACCATTGCAGTAATGTGGAGTTGTTGTTGTTTTTTTTTTGGTTTTTTTTTTTTTTTTTTTGTGTGGTTTTTTTTTTTTTTTTTTTTGTGTGTGTGTGTTTTTTTGTTGTTTGTTTTTTTTTTTTCCCCTATCAATATAGTCTTTGTAAAATTTTTTCTGTTCTGGTAGTACCTTTCTGTGCAAGTTTCAAGAGTCTTTGATCCTGACTTAGCCATTAGCTTAGGATGTATAGGTGTACACATTTAGTAGTATTTGATTTGTATGTCCCATTTATGGATATGTAGAACTGAGTTTATATGGTCTAAGGGTAAACTGCAAACTAGCAACGAAGAAACTTCCATAACCATTTCCTAACAATGACTTGTATATATCTTCTTAACATAATCTTTGCATTTCAGCAGGGGTTTTTCTGTGACTTGTGAGTAAAGTGACTATTCCTTTGTATTGCAGGTATAAGCGAGTCTTTTCAGTTGGAACCCATGCCATCACCACATACAACCCCAACACACTGGAAATTACAAATCAGGTAACTGTGATTTCTGAAATTGATTTCTGACTCCTGTTCATCATCCAGAGCAGATTGTGCCGTTCAGACTTTGAAACCATCCAGTCTGACAAGATCTTAGAAAACGCAGAAGACAGAACAGCTGCTACAAAAGCACACTTACAGAAAACCAGTGTTACCTTCACTAATTCTACAAATGCCCAGTAGGTTTGTGCTTTCAGGCAATTTGTCTTTATTGGCCAACAAGTAGTAGTGTACCTTTGGGAGTGCTGTTCCAAAGGAACTGGGGTAAGTTTGATCACTGTAAAGCTCTGTCCCTGAAGGCAGTCAGGACACTTACTCACTTTGCAGAGTATGAAACAGAAAGCTCAGGCTCATTCTGTCACATAGCATGCTAGCTGTCATCTCCTTACAGCCAGCCCCTTAGTTATTATAGATGCTAAGGGGTTTTGAATGGAGGAGATGTAGCTTTAAAATTACTAACAGTATAATCTAATTACTTTCAATTGTCTAGTGGCCTTATGGAGATATCTGTAGTATTTCTCCTGTTGGAAAAGGACAAGGAACAGAATTTAGTCTCACTTTTCGCAAGGGGAGTGGAAAAAAGTCCGAGACACTTAAGTTTTCCACAGAGCACAGAACAGAACTCCTCACAGAGGCACTGGTAAGATTTTAATTTTTTTTTTTTTTCTTTGAGCAAGCAGTAAGTATTTGGTTGTAATTACCATTTGAGATAGCTTACTATGCTTTCTTTCCCTGCATAAAGAGTAGGAAAGGAAGTTCTTGAGCTGTTACGTTAATGAACTTGATCTCATGACAGTTGGAGCAAATACTGCATGATTTTTAAACAGCGAGTACAGTGACAAATACTGAATATGTTAAACTGCAGTGGAATGGTGAGCCTTCTGAAGAAGCTTAGTATGAATCTCATAAAACAGAGTCAGCTTATATGTGCACTTTCTGGATAGATTGGCTGCCATATTTGCATTCATTCATGGTTAACTTTTTTAAAAACAGAGATTCAGGACAGACTTCTCGGAAGGAAAAATCACAGGACGGGTAAGTGTCTGGCTTGTCTGGTTCATTTGCAGCTTAATGAAATTATCTAAAGACTTAAACTTCTACTTTGTTCATGTATATTGTGCTTGAGCTATAAGCAGTACCTAAAATAGTTTTTATAAGTTTGGATCTGAAGTCTTTGAGAAAAGAAAATGAAGAGTTTGTTCAAAAGCAGAGGGAACTTTTTAACAGTAGAATATTTGAGCTCTCTTCGCTTGGCATGAACCTTACGGTGGTACAGGGACTCTGAATGCTACTGCCAAAATACAGAGCTGTGCCATGTGGAGCTCTTATTTGGAGAGAAGGGAGAAGGAAAACGTAAGCTTTGATTCATTAGCAGTTTTGGGATTGCTGTTCTTTCTTCAAAAAGCATGAAGCTATGACTTCCTTGTCAGTTAGCAGCTACTTTACTTTGATTCGTGATGTGCTTAATGTAGATAAGGTATTAAGGGAAATGATATAATTTTTTGAACTTACTGGATAGGAAAAGAACTACTGCTCTGTAGTAAAAGAGTGTGTGTAGAGGTCTAAAAAGTAGCTCTCTCTGCAGAGGTACAACTGTTATAAACATCACTGGAGTGATACAAGGAAACCTGTGATTCTGGAAGTGACTCCTGGAGGTATTGACCAAATTGATCCTGCAACAAATAAAGTCCTGTGTTCCTATGACTACAGAAACATTGAAGGCTTTGTTGATATTACTGGCTATCAGGGAGGCTTCTGTATCCTCTATGGAGGATTTAGTAGATTGGTGAGTATTAAATCAAAGTATCTTGATATGGTTCTTAGAATGTCTATAGCTGTATGTTTAATAATGAATGTTCAACATAGTTTGAGCATACAAGTGTGTGCATTTTTGGGACTTTGCTGTGGAGCCTCAAGACTTATGGAAAGATTTCAAAAGGAAGTTAGTTAAAATATTTGAAAACTATTTGTGAGTTCAGTTTTGGTTTGGAGTTTTTTTTTTTTTTTGTTTAAGAACTACAGAACATAAAATACCTATTTTTTTAGGGTCGTGAATTTGAATGTAATGTGGACACGGGAGTTTTCTGTGACAGGCAGTTTGTCACTACCTAACTGATGGAGAGATTCTATTCAGAAATAGATGAATTAGTGGTGCTGTTGCCTCTTTAGACTTATGATGTGATACTCAACAGCTTCATTTGGCAAATACTGCAGTGTAATGTTGGTTTTAGCATCTTTGAAAAGAAAAAGATTTTTACATTAGTAACCACAAATTGATTCCTAAATATAGTTACCTCAGTCACTACTAACAAAATAGGACTATTCTCTAGATAGGCTTTCCACATCTTCTGTGTTGCAGCATGCTTTTCTCTGGCATAAAACTAAGAATTATTTACAGAACTGTGATTTCTTCAGCTGTGTTGTATTTTTCACCTTTTTTTTTTTTCTTGTCAAAATTTGCAGCATCTATTTGCATCTGAGCAGAGGGAGGAAATTATCAAGAGTGCAATAGAACATGCTGGCAACTTCATAGGTATCTCTCTACGGATAAGGAAAGAATCCCTAGAATTTGAGCAATACTTGAATCTTCGTTTTGGAAAATACAGCAATGATGAATCCATAACTTCTTTAGCAGAATTTATTGTGCAAAAAATAACACCTAGACACTCAGTAAGTGTACTATACTGGACATATTTGATTCCTCTTAAGTGTTAAATACCCTGTTTCCTAACACGCCTCTTTTTTTGTAAGGAACCTGTGAAAAGAGTACTAGCTCTTACAGAAGCTTGCTTAGTTGAGCGGGATCCAGCCACTTACAACATTGCAACTTTGAAACCTTTGGGCGAGGTAAGAGGCATCCTTTCTCAGTACCAGCTCTTCAAATAGAACCTCTAAAAGATAGAAATTTGATAGTATATGTAAGACAGCCTTAGTGGGTAGAGCAACTAAATAACACTGCTTCATGATTGTGATCCTTGTTCCCCTGTTTTTAGGTATTTGCAATTGTATGTGACTGTGAAAACCCCCAACTTTTTACCATTGAATTTATCAAAGGACAAATTCGGAAGTACTCTTCAACAGAAAGGTAACTGGAGCTCCTGTGGGTTATAAATTCAAATGGAACTTGCCATTGTAGTGCTTGTAGTTTCTCAGCTTCCAAGTCTGACCCTTGGAGGTGTTAAGTCAAAGCGTCGCTATTCCAGCAGTCTGCTACTTAAAAGTAAAGATTTGTTACAGGAACTAAATCTCTCCCATTTGCCTTCATTCCAACTTTGAGCAAATCTGTCCAGAAGTTTTCTGCTGAATGTGGAAGATTGTTAGACAGTTAGATCCAGCCTATTTCTCTTAAGCAATATTGTTCTGTATATGCTGTACTTAGATAAGTAGTATATCTGAGACAGGGAAAGTAAGTTCAGTTTAAATGATATGGAAATGTGAAGGATATGAACCTTTTGAACTCTCTTCTTGAGACAGTCTGATTCTATTTTAAACAACCAACAGCAGAGTCCCTGAATGCACTTGCAGTTTTAATAGTCTAATCCTGCTAAGTGAGCTTTTGCAGAAAGCAGAGGGTTGAATTGGCTTGCGACATATGTAACTCATTAACAGATAATCTAGAATTGATCCCATTAGTGAAAGGCTGCAGCTGGCTATACTGGGTGTAAGACAGCGCTCTCCTTACAGTGAATAAAGGCACACTTGGAAATTAGTGGCTTCTTCTGGAGGTGTAGCTGTTGGCACTACTGCTAGTAAGATATTCCAAGTATTGCTGCCTTTCATTGTCTGTTGGATTATTTTTTATTCCCCATTTTTCTTATAACTTGGTTCTTTGGCATCACTTCTCTGATATAATTTGCATTTGCCTGTCTTTGTCCCAACCCAGAGATTCTCTCCTGGCTAGCTTGTTGGATGGAGTGAGAGCTTCTGGTAACAGAGATGTCTGTGTGAAAATGACCTCCACACACAAAGGCCAACGTTGGGGATTACTCAGTATGCCGGTAGATGAAGAAGTAGAGAGCCTTCATCTGAGGTTTTTGGCTGCTCCTCCAAGTAAGCTAATGCTTTTTATATGGGTTTATAGTGCCTCTCTAAAACATCTAGTTATTTAGTCAGGTATTGTGCTCTTAACTGTTGTTATGTCTTCTTCCAGATGGTAACTTTGCAGATGCTGTGTTCAGGTTCAATGCTAACATTTCCTACAGTGGGGTACTACATGCAGTTACACAAGATGTAAGAATAAATCCTTTGCTCGTCATTTTAGGATGTTGCTAATGCATAAAGAAATTAATAATTGTTATTTTTTAACCAGGGTCTGTTCTCAGAAAACAAGGAGAAACTCATTAATAATGCCATAACAGCATTGCTCTCCCAAGAGGGAGATATTGCAGCATCTAATGCAGAGCTTGAAAGCCAATTCCAAGCAGTGAGACGACTAGTGGCTTCAAAAGCAGGCTTCCTTGCCTTTACTCAGCTTCCAAAGTAAGTGATAAATCTCTTCAAGCTTGGAAGTAGTAGGTGAAAACAGTTCTTGAGCTTTTGTTAATAATTTTTCTCTAAAACTGAGAGGTGGAGTTAAGCCTAACTTCTGAAAAACATTGGAAGACTGTACACAATTGCTTTCAGTACTACGAGTCTGTCCCCAGCCTTTAATGCACATTGAGAATCCCAAGTAATCATTAGCAAGTAAAGTCAATTCTTCCTTTGCTAAATACTGTCTTGAGTCAAAAATGGCTTCATGTTTTTCTTAGTGGAAAAGCTTTTAAAATGTACCTTCATCTGTCCTTGAAGTAGGCAGTTCTTCATTCTCGAAGTGTTATGTTGTTGCTATACTCAGTTCAACACAAGATAAAATGGTATTAGGAAGCTGTTGTACTTCTGCAGTGAGCACAGGCTGCTTGGAGCTTGTGTCTTAATTAGATAACATGAGGAAGCAGAAAAACTGTCTGATGTTGTTCTGAAAATGAAAAATTCTTTGAAATATTTCAGAATAGGGACTATGGAAAAACTGAACCATGTGAAGAGTAGCAAAAGCACTTAGTCTGAGGCCTTTATCAAGTTCTGTTTCTCTGTAAATGGTATCCTGTAACTGAAGAAATACATCCTTATTTTGGTGAATATGCTTAGCATATTGTTAATAGCGAAGCCAGTATTAATGTTTTCCTACCAAAGAATCTCAAGTTCATGAAAATACAAAAGTACTGGCTTGCTAAATGCACTGGGAGCAGGCCCCTTTTGGTCACTGACTAGACTTTTAAGATTTTTATTTCCTCACTAACCTCGGTGGTGTTGCTTTCCTCTCCAAAGATTTCGAGAACGATTAGGAGTGAAGGTTGTGAAAGCCCTCAAAAGGAACAATGATGGTGTAACCCATGCAGCCATTGACATGCTTTGTGCTCTTATGTGTGTAAGTATTAAACTTCAGATTCTTTAACTTTGGGATGTGTGAACTTCAGGCTACTGAAAGATGTAGAAATAGGGACTGCCCTTCAACTTGCAGTGTAATGAGGCATGAAATAACTTGTTGTACAGTGATTTCCTGCTGAACTTGAAGTAGGGTGTGCTTTTTATGTTCAAAGAGTGGCTTTTGGGTTACAGTTGTTACAGACTGGGGATTGAAATGTGACTGCATAGTGAATACTTTTGGTTTTTTATAGCCTATGCATGATGACTATGACTTGAGGCAGGAGCAGTTGAACAAAGCTTCCCTTCTTTCTTCAAAGAAGTTTCTAGAAAATCTCCTAGAGAAATTCAATTCCCATGTGGTAAGTCAAATTTTGAAAACAGATAGCTTCTTTAAGTGCCTTTTCTAATTGCTATGAAAACGCTTTTCTCATACTTGACTATATCTTTGACTGTATTTGCACCTGCAGTTGAAGTGCAGAACATACAGCTGTGTCTGGCATTGAAGCTCATTCTAATTAAGTTTGGATCTTGACAGGTTAGAATGTTGCTGTCTGTACTACAGAACTTTAGTGTCCTGCAGCAAATGTTTGCATTTTTAATACGGAAACTGGATGTTTGTTTTAACTAAAAAGATAGTGTAAATTTGGATTTATAGGATTAAACTAGAAAAAGTAGTTTGCAGCACACAATTACAGAGTCATGAGTGCCTGTTATGCTTTAGCCAATACTTTGGCAGGGTGTTGCCGTACTCAGAGTAATGTAGTAATTTTGTAGTATGACAGGGAAGAGCACCTTCAGCATCATGAATGCTCTCAGGAGAAATGCTCTATCTGTATTACATACCTGTCTTCCTAATTTCAGGACCATGGGACAGGTGCCCTAGTAATTAGTTCACTTCTGGACTTCCTGACATTTGCCCTATGTGCTCCATATAGTGAGACTACTGAGGGGCAGCAGTTTGACATGTTGTTGGAAATGGTGGCATCTAATGGAAGAACACTATTTAAGCTCTTTCAGGTAAGACTTATTTTTTACTATTATTAGAGGATTTAGGTAGTCAGTGCACATGAACTTTTTATTATTCTTCTGAAAGACAGATTTGTCTACTCTTCAGCTGGTTAATATGCCTAAACCTTCTCTACTTTGACAAATTATGGCTTTGCCTTCAGATATCAGATTGATGTGGTTATTCTGTAGTGAATGGTGTGACAATCATTGTAGAATAGGCTGCCTAAGACTTGTTTCTAGAAACACTTTAAAATACCAGTTAAGCTAATTCAACAGATGCACAGATCTTCCTCTTTGGAGACTCTTCTACCTTTTTGTTCATCAGTAAATGAATTAAGAGTTACAAAACAAGAGTAACATCCTATTCAGTAGTACACCTGTAAGAACCTCAGGTTTTATAGCTAAAATGTCAGTGCCTTATTGCTGTAAAAACAGTATGCTATTCTGCTTTTTGGTTAGTGTCAGCTTGTCAGACATGTTCCTCAGTGTTATACCAGCTTGATGTATGCTGCTGTTCAATGCTGGGAAGTCTGCCTGGGAGTTGCATGAGAGATTCTTGTTTAAAGGTGTAGGGTAGGAACTCTTCTTGAGGCCTAACTTTCACAAAACTGAAGTACTGACTTTTATCCAGAACTGGAGATAGACCAGCTGTGTAGATGAGTAAAGGAAACTGAATCACAGATGATCTAATCTTCAGTTTTTGCACTTGGATAATTATTTTGTCAACATTCTGTTTTAGCACCCTTCCATGGCAATTGTGAAAGGAGCAGGTTTGGTAATGAAGGCAATAATAGAGGTGAGATTTTATCAATATTAGCTGGGGTAGCATGCTAAATATGTATTGCCTATTTTGGAAATGCAATTGCTTACCAATAGAAGTTTGTTGTATTAGCTTCTGAAGATAGGGAGTGGGGAGGGGGAAGAGGTGGGGAAAGTGAGGAACAGAACACCTGCTTAATTGTGAGTGGTTTAATATAGCAACTGGCTTTATCTTACACTTGGGGTTTGGAAAGCATGCGAGTTGGGACATTGGGTAGTGCCTTGCATGTTTACATACAGTTTACATGCAGTCAAGATTTGGCTGTTAATGTTGTATGTAGCTCAGTCAATACCTCAGAGCCACTAGACTTGTCCTGCATGTTAGAGATTGTCTCGAGGAGGAGAGGCCATATTTCCTGGGATGCATTGCCAGATGGAATGGGACTGGGATTAACAGTCAGTAGTGTCCCGGAGCACACTAGTGATGTCAACCTCTCTTCTTGCTTTGGCTTTGTTAGTTACCATACCACATAATGTATGGGCCCAGTCCATACTTCTCAAGGGTTGCTTGTGATCGTGATCGTTGCAGGGTGACCTTGCTAACTGACTCTTGACACTTTTGTGTTAAAATTCAGGGTTTAAGTTAGTGCCTCATTGTATCACAATGGCTTATGCATCTGAAATCCATCTAATACTTTCTTGCAGTGGAAGTGAATGAACACTTGAAATAGAGGTATCAGTCTGCAAGTTTCCATTCATATACCTGATAACGATAGCTAAAGGTTACTGTACTGTTTATTAAAAGCCCTATCACTTGAACTGTGGTGGGACTTAGACAAGTGAAAATGCAACAAAAGCTCTTTCTTCTTGACGATCTTATCCATGTGACTGTCTAAACTAAACACCACCCATTAATCTTAACTGATTACTGTTGACAAAAGTCAAGCAACAAGCAATTGTGAGGCGATCATTTTCTGTTTAACCTTAGTTTACTGTTGCCGTGTGGAAATTGTACTACCAGCCTCCTGATCTATAATGGTGGATATGCATCTTACCCTCTTCAGTGACTGTCCTCATAGATGTAACTATGAATCATCTGGTCCATGGCTTAGTATAGCTTTGAGCAGTTGCTGTTGAGACTTTCACTTAAAACCCATCATACTCTAGCTTCTGGTTTTTGCGTATTAGTTGGCATAATTGATGGTCAGGAAGGCCTTGGAACTGTAAGATAAGATAAAAGCAGCTTAACTAAGATCCTTTCTATAGTAATCATCTTGCCCTGTTTCCAAAGGAAGGAGACAAAGAGATTGCTACCAAAATGCAAGATCTTGCCCTCAGTGAAGGTGCCTTACCTCGTCACTTGCACACTGCTATGTTTACAATAAGCACAGATCAGAGGATGCTTACGAATAGGTATGTCCATCTCACTTGATATGTCATGTTTAAAAAAGTTTAAGTCCATGGCTTAGCTAACGTTAGAAACACTGGGAGGTCAGGGAAGAAAATTTGTAATTCCTTAGGAGAATGTTATCTGGTTATGTTTAAGATAAGCTTCAGCTGAGACTTCAGCCACTTAATAAACCCTTGATTATTTTTTTGCCAAAGTGGACTTGGGTTGGTTACTCATTAAAGGCTCAAATTTTGTTCGGTTGGGGTTTTTTTTGTTCGGTTTTTTGTTTGTTTGGGTTTTTTTTTTTGTTGTTGTTTGTTCTTGGTGTCTTTTAATGAAAACATTCAGGGAAAGAAAACGCAAGTAGAATTTCTGGAACTTCTAAAAAGTTTCAGCTTGTAGTGTGCAACTGTATAAAATCTGGTGTACGCACCTCAGACATCTTGCATGCAATTAGGGTTACCCATCTCTTACAGCAGTCGTTCCCTGAACTCAACAGTCAGTAGAACTTGTGAGCTCTGAGGGTGTGCTGGGGAGGATGAGGGATGATTCAGCTATTCCCACCCAAATACACGATCATTGAAGCTTTAGCTATGCCTTCCTGACATGCTTAGAGTTGCTGGGGAATGTAGGGAGAAGTGGAACTTCATGCCACTCTGTCATACAGGAGAGATAGTGTGAAACCACCTGTCATTCTAGTCCTGTTTGGTGCCTCCACTCGTGGCTTGCTTGTAAGCAATGCTTTTGTTCAGTGCAGTAGAGCCCTAGTGACCAGTGTTGGCAGAAAGCTCTAGTTGCCACAGATTCAGGCTCCCAGAAAGGCTTTTCTAGCCAGTAACTGGTATTAAGAACTTCAGGTGGAGCACTTAGCAGTTCTTGATGGTTTCTAGACTCTTAACTTCAGCTGTAACTTAAGGTTGACTGGATAAACTTACACTTGGTTATTAGATGTTTCTGCTCTATTGCTCAAGTGTTCTTGGAGGTCTAGATCAAAAAGCATGTGCTGCTACTGTTCCACTAATTTCACTGAAACTTCTGAAGGCAACACTTGAAAAGCATGCAAAGCATATACTTGAACAATATAATGCTTTGTGCTCTTACTCACTCGAGCACGAAGCTCTTGCTCGTCTTCATTTCATCAGCATGGTCAGGGGGACAGCTTAGTGGTTTAAAAAAATCGGTTTAAAATATTAACTTGCAGTTTTTTAATTACAATGGCTTTTTCAGGCAGTTAAGTAGACACTTGGTTGGCCTCTGGACAGCTGAGAACAAAACTGCTATGAACTTGTTGAAGCGTATTTTGGTGAGTAAAAATGGGATATGGAGTAGCAAAAGAATGAAATCTGAGAGCCTGCAGTACCAAAAACCTTGAGGTAGTCTGTATACTAATGAAATCCCCTTTCCCCTTCAAGGGGGAAGATCAGTAGTTTGGCATCTGCTGTTTAAAAGGTATTGATGTCTGTCTAAAAGGATCTTGGACTCTGAAAGTTTTCTGTTACTTTCCTGCCACTTTATAAAATGGTGTAGGACACAAAACTTAAAAATAAGGTGTCTGACTTCTTTTTCTCTGTTGAAAGGACAAAAATGTGGGTGACACTGTAAATATGTTTATAATGCTTTTAGTGTTAATAAGAAATTAAGGCAAGGGTTCTGTCTGTGCTTTCATGCCTGTACAACGTTGTTTGTACAACTATGTTCTTTAACCCTTACAACCTGAAAGGTTCTTGTGTAAGTTACTTCAGTGAAATCAGTTCAAGTTACTTCAGTGAAATCAGTTCAAGTTACTTCAGTGAAATCAGTTCAAAGAATAATCTTGTAAGGAATTATTACATCTGGGAAACTACTAATTTTTAATTTCAAAATAGCAGTTCCTTCATTTTTGGCAGAACAACTGTCCTGACCTTGGTTTCTATCCTAGGGAAGGCTTAGTCAATTAGGACTATCTTCTCTCTAATGTCACATGTAACTTTTAGTCCATATCAGAGGATATGGATGGATTCCTAGTGTTCTTCATCCCACCCAGTATTGCCATGGGATCAGCTCGCTTCTTCCTGCATTTTTTAGCTGCGTTAAATGCTGCTTTAAGAAATGGGGTATAGGCAAGAGTTCTGCTGTACTGAAGGTAATTATGTGCCTCTGCTGAATGATTCTGTTGAGGCATTTTACTAATAAGAGGAAAAAAAATGCTATACCTTTACGTACTTGCTTTAGAGTAAAATATAAATTCTGGTTTGAAATCTCTAACGAAATAATCTTGTTGCCCAACATGGTTTCTGTTCATTAGCCACCTGCATGTTAATGCTGTTTTTAAATGTTTTTAGCCACCAGGTTTGCTGGCATACCTTGACAGTGCTGATCCTGTTCCTGAAAAAGATGCTGATAGGATGCATGTTAGAGATAACTTAAAAATTGCAACTGTAAGTATATGTAGTTGTCTTGCCAATTCCTTCTATAGATGTACAGTTTTAGAGACTTCTATAATACAGTCACTTGACTGTTGCACTGCCCTGCATCAAATGTGTTGGCAAACCCATAACTGTAAGGAATTAATTGGCTTTTTTCTGCAGGATCAGTATGGCAAGTTTAATAAAGTGCCAGAGTGGCAGAGACTGGCTGGAAAAGCTGCAAAGGAAGTTGAAAAATTTGCCAAAGAGAAGGTGGATCTGGTCTTGATGCACTGGAGAGATCGAATGGGCATAGCTCAGAAAGAGGTAAAAGTATTTGAAACTCTTTATTACAGTAACTTCATTAGGTGTGGAGAGGAACACCTATAACTTCTTAGCTGAGTGTCAGAACACGCTCAACTAGTGCAGAACTGTTGGGATGTGAGAGTTCTGCTTCCTTTTAGCAAACTCTCTGCCTCTTGCTACTCTTCGACTTTGTGTTAGAAATGGGTTCCAGGGAGAATGTAAAGCATGCAAATGGACTTCTTCAGGGTAGATATTAAGCTTTAGCTAACCTTATCAAACTGAAACGCAGCCTATGTCCATTTTTTCTAAAGATAATTATACAGAAGAGGAAATTCCTTGAAATGTGGCAAAATTGTACATTTAAAAGAAACTGAATATTCTGCACATTCAATATTATGTACTTTATGCTAGTGATATTTTAGTTATGGAATCTGCTTGGAGATTCATAGAATCACAGAATATGGCTTGGAAGAGACCTTAAAGATCATCTAATTCCAACGCTCCTGCTGAATCAGAACATACTAAAAACTAGCTAAAGTTTGATGTAGACTGTGGTGCACAGTTTTTACAGGTAATATTTATCGAATAATAGTGAATGAGAAACAGTGGTGGAAGATCCTATTGCACTTGGAACATGTTGTCTGCTGAGTTTAAACAGTCATTTTTCCATGTGGAGTTCTGAGCTGTATAATTTCACAGTAAATGTGTGCAAGTGTAGCTTGGAAAAGGTAGCAACAAGTGTGGTGTTACCACTTTAAATTACTTCAGTGGCTGTGGCTTGTTAAATGTACTTTTTCTTTTTCTTCCAACTTTTCCTCACAATCAGGACAGAAACAATATGGTGAGTCTGTATATCTCTACCATTTGTGTGGATTCTGTTGCTCAGACCTTGCATGTGGTGCCTCATGTAGAGTATAACATTGATTTCATGCTTCATCAAAGGAGGGAACCTTTCAGTGACCAAGTCAGGTTCCAGTTATATTTCTGTGACTTGCTTTACTTTCTTTCAAGAGCAAAATGTTCTTCTTGTGGGTTTTCCTCTCCATCAACTTTGGAGCTGATTAAGAGATTATGGTGATGGGAGCTAAGCTTTTCTCAGGGATAACTTGCTTCTAAGTGAATGATGTGTTAAACAACTGAAAGTTTTTGTGGCATGATTTAACTTGGTGTAAATAACACTTGTGGAAGTCTGTTGCTACTACTTACTAGAAAAGGAGGCATTATTAATGAGTCCTAGCGTGGCTTTTGAAGGAGTGTAAAAAAATCCAGTTTTACATTTTAAAAGGGGAAAATGTGGAGTAGCTGCTTCTACTAACTTGTTAAATTTGGTTTTTTGCAGAACATTATTCAAAAACCAGTGATATTAAGGAAACGACGCCAAAGAATAAAAATAGAGGCAAACTGGGATCTCTTCTATTACAGGTGAAAATGCTAAAGTTGATATGATGGTCTCAGATACAAGTTATTACATGGCTGGATATTTTTGTTAATATCTCCTGAGTTGCTGTGACTGTCCCAATTTCTACCTTCCTTGAAATAGTGCCAGTGTTTTGTTACAGCTACTTACTAAAAAAATGCCTAAAATTCTAAGCTGTTTTTAAGGATTTGGCTTGTGTTTAGGAAAAGGAGGAATTTAGAAAACTTCTCAAATGTTATCAAGTTATATCATTTTTTCCCTTGAGCCAGAAGGAAGAGTAAATAAGAAACTGCAGGTGTAGTCTGCTTGATGTTGAAAGCCAAGCAAAACAGCACTGGAAAGCATTGTAGCTTGTTGATGCCTCAAACTGTAAGCTAATCATGATGTTTTAACTTTAATTGGAACAAACATGAGCTTAAGGCAGGGAAAGAGAAAGCACATGGATACTGAATTTGAAGTAGTGCCACAGGTGCTAAGTGCTACTTGCTTACCTTTGAGTTCTTAAAGCTGTCAGAGTTTACAAGGGAGGGGCCTCCATCTGAAAAAGATAAATCATTTTGGCTAGGGGTGTCAACAAACTGTGAAAGCAAGCTTGGGGGAATTCTGTAAATTTAACTGCTTCATTCAGTGCTTGATGTTTCTAAGTGTTGCATGAAGGGAAGATTCACATGCTCCTAAACCTTGGGTATGAAAGTGCTGTTCTCACAATCTCTGGATCCAAAAGCTGTTCTGTAACTGCCCCTCGAAGAATGTCCACTGATTGTCTTGTGACACTTGAGACATCATTTTCTATTCTCCTTCATGAACTAATTGTGGGTTTTTTTGGTTCAAAATGTAGTTGGTATGTGCACGTCTGCTCTCCCATACCCTTACTGACAGATAGGGTTGATAGCTTGCATATCTCCTGGTCATCAACTACATGCAGATAACAAGCTGAGCCCAAAGGGGTGGCACAGTGTGCTTTAGTCTGGGCTGACCTCCATGACTGCAAACACTCAAGTGAGCAGTTGTAATCACCGCAACAAACCACTACTACCACAGACCACTACTCTGTGTTTTCTAATTGGGGTCCATTGATGTTAATGATCTTCCCTAGCTTGCTGGCTGAGTCTTGTCTGTCTTTCAGACGATGGTTTTAGAGGTTTAAACTGTGTAATTTCTTTTTTAGATTTCTTCAGGATCATGCAAGATCAAACTTGATTTGGAACTTCAAAACACGGGAAGAGCTGAGAGATACTCTTGAGTCTGAGATGAGAGCATTTAATATTGACAGAGAACTTGGTAGTGCTAATGTTATCTCATGGAACCATCAGGAGTTTGAGGTATGTAACCTGCTGTAGGACAAACTGCATATGTAACAGATGTCTTCTTGAAATGTCACTTCTCTGTCTCCCTGATTACATGAGTGAATGTTGTGTTCATAATCCCTGACCGCAAGGTAGAACTCTTTTGGGGTTGTAGAATAAACTGCTAAGGCTTGAACCTGTGAACAGGGTCTATTGTCCAGTGCAAAACTGAACCTCTTCAGCCTGACTAATGACACTGTAGAGATGAAACAGTGATCAGTACCCTTAATGTACTCCTGCATTAAGAGCAGAGTTGGTGGTACGTTGTTGTCCAGATAAATCATACTTGTTTTTAAATATGCTCTGTCAGACTTGTTCTGGGTAGTTTCAGAAGTCACTTCTTCCTGATAGCAAGTTTATTGTCTGTATTTCCTTCATGTCTCAGTGATCCAGTAGTGGGTTGCCAAATCATGAATAGGTTGTGGGGCTAAAATCATGCTGCACTGTAAATTAAAGATTAAGGATACTGTCCTCACATTCTAGGAGCAGCAGTATCTAAAGTCAGAATAGCCTTTAAAGCTTCTGCAAAGCAATCTGTAGAGTCCTGACTGTCTTTCTCAAAACAACTGGTGAGAGTTTTCAAGTAATGTGCTGATGAACACTTTCTGTAATGTACCCTTATCTCCACTATTGTTGTGGTTCCATGCAGTTTTAATTAACATGCAGTGCTAAAGCAAAGCCAAGCTATGCTTGAATTCAACTGTAAGGTATTCCTGAGATAATCCCAATGCCACCCTCATTAGAGTAGAGCTTTCTAGTTGAAATTTGAGCAGAGGACTACTAGTGAAAAGAGAGTAAATTTGTCTTTGGGGAATTCTCAGTTGAATGCAAATCATAAAGAATTGCAAGATATCAGTCTAGTGCCTTAGGAGAAAGGGATAAATTGTAAACATAAAATAGTTCTATCACACAACTACATGTTCCTTCTTACCTTTATGTAGTAAATGGCAAAGTATGGCTTTGGATTGGTATTTCTTGTACTGATTTTCATCTTTTGAAGTTTTCTTCTGGTATGGGTCAGGACTTTTGGGTGTCACACTGCTTGGTATCCCAGCTCTTTAGCAGTGTTAACTGGGAGAGAATCAAAAGTACAGTTTTGAAACTTAGTGATACAGACTTCTCACCTGCACTCTGCGGTCCTTGGGGGCTTGTGCTTCTGGAATGTAGCACTGGCATTTGTGCAGCTGCAGCTCAGGATACTTTGGAGTTGGATTGAAGGGGCTTGTGTAACATGATCTTTGAACAGATGCTATCTCAGATTTGCTTTTAAATGTTTTAAATGAATACTTTATTGGACTATGCTGTAAGTACTTGAACTACATAGTGGTGAAAAAGGCTTGTCTGTCCACTGTGGGACCTGTCACTTTGCCAAGGGGAATGGTGGCTTGAAGCCACTCTGCAAGTGTAGTTAGTGGGCTCTTTGTATCATATGCCGTGGTCAAATTTGTAGATAACTTTGTGGTCTTGTCACAGCTTGCAAACTATAGATAAGAAAAACTGCTGTAGAGAGTGGCTTTTGTGGCCAGTTAGTGGTACCTCCAATTGAAGTGCTTGCCAGATGCTTTAAACCGCTGAGTGTTGAGGCATATGGTTACATTTAATGTAGTTGCTCTGAAGTTAATGATGGCTTTGATTATGCAATTTAACTGCATTTTCTTGGTGTGTGTACTGATGCCTCTAGGCTTTTATTATCCAGCACAATAGCAAGTATAGCTAGTAATTAGGTCATGCTTGTGTTTCATACTTGTAGTAACATGGAGTGAAAGACCTTGCAGTGGAATAACTACTTACGAAAACAAAACTTGAGTCACTGAAACGCAGCATGTATTATCCAAGATTAGTTAATAAAGCCAGGTGATACTAGAAACAAGTTATACTTAAAGGCTGGAAACTTCATTAGTTCTGGGAAGCACCAGTAGCTGGTGGCTTATATTTTATAGGTGTGTGTTTAGCAGCAAACTAGCAGATTTCAGTTTTCTTCACACTTAGGAGGAGTTGCTAGCCTAGTTGAGTTTTTGTATGCAATCAGTACAGTATTGTTATGCAAGAAAAACTTAATGGTAGAGAAACAATATTAAGTCATGTATTCTGTGTTACAGGTAAAATATGAGTGCCTTTCTGAGGAAATAAAAATAGGGGATTATTATCTACGATTGCTACTGGAAGAAGATGAAACTGAAGAGAGTGGAGCAATCAAAAGATCGTGAGACATTATTAAACTCTTATCTCATTCTCAAGGTCTGTTTGTTTTCTTTACTAAAATCTCATCTCTTTTTTAGATATGAATTCTTCAATGAACTCTACCATCGCTTCTTGCTCACCCCAAAAGTGAATATGAAATGCTTATGCCTGCAAGCATTGGCCATTGTCTATGGAAGATGCCATGAAGAAATAGGACCATTTTCTGATACTAAGTACATTGTTGGGATGTTGGAAAGGGTAAGATTTATTTTAACTTACTGGATTTAGTAGCTAACATACGGCTATACTAACATGTGTTCAGATCCTTCAAGTTAACTGTGAAACCCAAGTTTCAGAATGAGACACTGCAGCATGAATACTTTTTTCCATGCTGTCACCAGCTGTTCCTAGTAGCTCCTCTTGTTTCAGTTGAAGTTTCACTAAAAAAAAAAAGTGCTGATCTTGGAGGTATTTCAAACAAGTCTCTTTAAGGCCAGCCAAATGCAGATACAACTTTGGCTTGCTTTTGCAAAAGGCAGAAGCTTTTTAAGAGGAGAACGTTGTTCCATGCTATGTTATTTCACAGTACCAACTTTGAGTAGTAGTAACAGCCCTAGACATAATGAAATGGTAGCCTTAAATGAGCACAGGTGATTAGATTAGAATTTTAGTGGTAACTACTTTGCCTCATAAGTGTCTGTTAAGTTATGTCTGACAACTGATTCAGCTAGCAAAAATACATTTCCATGCAGTCTGAAGAAGTTCCTTGCTAGCATCAGTATGGGTTTTGGATATGGCTGTTGCAAGTGAAACTGAATCCTTGCTATTTTGCCTTGAGCCTTGATAATCTCACCAGGGATGTAATATCAAAGATCCTTTCTGTCTGCTGGCTGAAAGCATTCTCTTTTTGCTTTGTGTTTAACAGGCTCACTGGGAATCCAAACACTGTCCATTAGAACAGTACACTTAGCAGAAGAGTGGGTTTGATCCAGAGCAACAATGGGGCTAAGAGGGTGACAATGCCTCTGTTCCTCGGTAGCAGAAAGCTACCTTTTTTAGCTGTTCATACAACTGGGCACTTCACAGTCAGGAGATTTATTCCAGGCTTGCAAAAAAAGAAAATATGGCTTTGTAGGTTCAGCTGTGTTGGCTTTTGGTGGGTGCTTCTAGTTTGTGCTGTGAAATACTGACGTCTTTTCTTCTGCTGCAACAGTGCACGGACAGGCTTGAGCGGGACAGGTTGATACTGTTTCTTAACAAGCTGATCCTCAATAAGGTAAGGTGGATACACAATAGTTTATCTGTATAAATGTTGTATAAAGTTAGTTTATCAGCTAACAATAGTTTATCTGTATAAATGTTGTATAAAGGGGTCTGATCTAGTCTTTGGATGGTCACTTGAACAAAAATTCAAATATTGAAGCTTTAAAACAATGTTTGCTACAAGTCTCTGGGATGTTGACAGTTGTTATTTACAGGTGAGAAAGCTGAAGAAAATGTAGATATTGTGGTGAGTTTACTGTTCTAGTTACTTGGGAGAACGATTTGATTTTTCCCATGGTCATTTCTTACTTGAACAAAACAGTTCAATACTTTTTACAACTCTTACCTAGAAAATACTTGTGGTAACTCAGTTCATTCATTAACAGAAAAATGTGAAGGACCTTATGGATTCAAATGGCATCAGAATCCTTGTAGATCTGCTTACTCTGGCACATCTTCATACAAGCAGAGCTACAGTTCCTTTGCAGGTGTGTGGACTTCTCTTCTTACTGCTCATATGTTGCTCTGCTAAAAGGAAAATTCTTTAAAAAAATGAACGTACTTCCCACATTTCCTGTAGAAATGTGATATTTGCACTGTGAAACTAAAGCTGTTCTTGCAAACATCAACTTGTAGAGCAACGTGCTTGAGGCGGCACCTGATGCGAAGAGGGAGAGCGAGAAGGAATGGTACTTTGGCAATGCTGACAAAGAAAGGAGTGGTCCTTACAGCTTTCAAGAGGTACCTGTCAGCTTCAGACTGTCAACCTGACAAATTATTTCCATCCTGGTGTGTGTGTTTCAAACAGTGAGAGGGAGAGCCACAAACAATGCTAAAGAATAGCCTCCAAGTAACTCTTTAAGTGAGGAGTAAAGCTAGATAGGAGACTGGGTGTTGTGCCAAGAATCAAAGCCTGTTTGCTAAGGCTGCCTACCCTTCCATGCCCCAGTTATGTTGCAACTAATCTGACAACTTCTACTTCATGATGCTATGACAGAGTTAGAAACACATTGGAATTTCACACAACCACCGCAGTCTGCCACACAGCAGTTAAAAGCTTGTTTTGAGTGTGAGTGTTTAGGAGCAAAGGTATCTCTGAATGCAGAATCAACTAAATTCATCTCTAATCTTGCAATCAGATGCAGGAACTGTGGAACAATGGAAATCTGACTTCAAAAACACGTTGCTGGGCTCAAGGTATGGATGGCTGGCGACCATTACAGGTCATCCCTCAGCTGAAGTGGTGCCTGCTTGCCAGTGGCCAGCCTGTGTTGAATGAGACTGACCTTGCCACACTTGTCCTCAACATGCTAATCACCATGTGTGGATATTTTCCCAGCAGGTAAAACAGTGATTTTCAGCAGAAGTGGTTAACTTCCCCTGTCAGATGTACGAATTCATGAATTATATCTTCAAGCTTTTCTTAGAAAGTGGTACGCTGAGAAATGGTATTAAAGAGCGTTTTATGTAGTAGCAATTTAAATCTGTGAGCAAGTGGAAAGTTTGTAAATGAGGGAATACTGTTACGAAAGGGACTGCTATGTATATTTCTACTGTTCAGCAAAGTAGTCTTAGGCTTTCCTTTAACTTAAACAAAGCTGCTTTGATGCAGGACACTGAACTTATCAAGTCTAACAACAAACTTTGAAGTTAACAAAACGAGTATGACCTGAACTTGATACTTATGCTTAATAGGTTTGTTCATTCTTGAAACAGAAAAGGCATGCTTGTGCTTACTGCTTTTCTACTTCATTATTTTTTATTTTTTTTTTTAGGGACCAAGACAATGCTATCATAAGACCTCTGCCTAGAGTGAAAAGGCTGTTGTCAGATAGTACTTGCCTTCCTCATATCACTCAGGTAAGTAACTCTTCAAAAATGTACCTAAATGAGTGAGAGTTTGACTTGCTCTGCCATCTTCCCCATGTGAGGAGCGAACACATCAAATGACATTTGTAACATCCTGTCTATCTCTGACCAAGCAGTTGATTTCACAGGGTATTGTTACAAATTTCATTCTCTTTTGGACAGTATCTCATTAAGAAATATTTCCATCCTTGATGATACTCAGAAGTCACCTGGACATGGTCCTTGTCAAACAGCTCTAGATGATTGTAAAGAGGGCTTTGACAAGATGACCTCCAGAGGTCCCTCCCTTGAAATACTGATTCAAAACTTGTTATTTTTAGGTTGAAGTATTCTTTAACAGAAATTACTATAATTGGGTTGTCCCAATATTGAATTAAGTAAAACTTCAGTTTTGGCTACGTAACTCGCACTACCTGCAGCTAATGTAAATGCTTGTGTTTGATTTCAGCTATTACTGACTTTTGATCCTATCCTTGTGGAAAAAGTTGCTGTATTGCTGTCTCATGTCATGCAAGATAACCCTCAGTTACCTCGTTTTTATCTGAGTGGAGTGTTCTTCTTCATCATGATGTACACGGGTTCCAATGTACTTCCTATTGCAAGGTGAGGAAAAAGAGTAACCAAAACTACCTCTTGACCAGTTGTGCTCAGAAGAACTGCTGTTCTACATCTCTGTTTGCTCTGGGGAGTGTGGCTTTCTAGAAGCAACAGGAGGTTGTTCTTCTAGAACTGCCTCCATGTGATCTGATCATCACTAGAAAAGTGAATTGCTTGTGATCCTTCCAGGGAGGGAATGAGAACATGTCTGATCATACAGTTCTGGCAGGATGAGTGGGCATGGCTTATGAAGAGCAGTAACACAGGCTATGTATATGCTAATGTACATTTTAATAGTAGGCAGCTATTAAAAAAGTGATGGACAATCTAATAGCCTATTTCAGTATTGAAGCCTGAAAGTCAAGTCAGTCTGTACTGCCTGACAGATGCACTGCACGTGCAGGTGGCTGTTGCAGTTCATTCCAAGTACTCTTCCTCTAATTGCCCTAGTTCATAAGAAGCTGTCCTGCACTTCCAGTGAAGTGCCCTGGGAAACAGTTGCATGCTTACATGATGACTCTCATGTAACAGGACTGGCAGCCTAAGATCACCTTGTTTCATTGCTGCTGTGATGATCTGATGGTGCAGGGAGAGCTTTGGAGGGAAAGGTTTGGGTCTCTTATCAGTGGCTTTTATGTGGGGAGAAAACAGGCTTTCAGGAACAAGACTTTCAAACTGAAATTACGAAAATAAGGCCACATTTATAACATGGAAGTGCTTAGCTTGGTGAAGTTCCCAAAGATTTAATGGAGACTCTTCCCTTGAAGTACATGTATGAGATTTGCCAGCTGGGCTGTGGTGGCCTGCTTATTATTCAAGGGTACTTTAAGTATCACTCAACAGAAAATAACTGCTGTTTCTCTTCTAGGTTTTTGAAATACACACATACAAAACAAGCTTTCAAGTCTGAAGAAGTGAGTAGATTGCAAATGTAACTACCTCTGTTTCCAAGTAGTTTTGCAGACCACCTCTAATTGTTTTAACTACAATTTAAGAGCTATAAGGGAAAAGGGGAAGAATTTTTTAGATCTCAAGTTAGTTAGCAAGACTGAATTCAGTTACCTTCGAGATAACTGTGTGATCTCTTCTGTAGCCAAAAGGTCAAGATGTAGTTCAAAGAAGTATACTTGGACATATTCTTCCTGAAGCAATGGTGTGTTATCTAGAAAACTATGAACCAGAAAAATTTTCTGAGATATTCCTTGGTGAATTTGATACTCCGGAAGCAATTTGGAGCAATGAAATGAGGTAACTCTTTTCTGTCAGAGGGGCAAATAAATCTGAACTACAGTTTATGTCAAAGAGGTCCTGTATTTGACATCTTTTTAAAAAGCTAAAAATACCTGGATTTCATGATTTTGATGCTTTCTCTGTTTGCCTTCTGCAAGGGCAATATCCTGCATTGCCCTTTGCTCTGATCAAAACTAACCACGATAAGGTGGGAAGCAGAACTGGCAGAGGGAAGAGGAATATTTCCCTGAACATCTGACAACATGTTTTACATCTTGATTAAGTTCCTTTTGTGAGTGGAGACTTCACTATGTATGTGGAGTGCTTTATACTTATTATGAGTACTTACTTATTACCAGCACCTATCTGAGATCTACCTCTGCTATTCCAATACGTTGGAATACTGGGATCTTACAGAAAGCGGGTGTTGAGAAAGGCACAAGGTCATTTCACGTTGTTTTTAATAAACTAATTTTTGTGGTATTTAAGTAGCTTTGTAATAGAATAGGTCAGAACCCTATTCTGAGTCCTTGAACACACTTGTACAGGGAGTGAGGATTGAGGATTGCTTGGCAGGTGTTTAAACTGGATTTTGTAACTTTTAGGCGTCTTATGATAGAGAAGATTGCTGCTCATCTCGCTGACTTCACCCCTCGTCTCCAAAGCAATACAAGAGCACTCTACCAGTACTGTCCCATCCCAGTTATCAACTATCCACAACTGGAAAATGAGCTCTTCTGTAATATTTATTACCTCAAGCATCTTTGTGATACACTCAGATTTCCAGACTGGCCAATTAAAGATCCAGTAAGTGAGAATTATTTTAGGATTCATTTAGTTCTTGATCTTTCAGAGTCCTAAAAGTGGAGTTTGTAACAAATGTTAAGGAAATCAAATACTAAGTTTGTTTTAAGCAATTGCTTTATCCTCGAATTTTGGTCCACAAGCACATACATTAAACACTACTTTATCTTGAAGCAGTATAGTAGTCTTTCCGTATAGCAGCAATAGAAGTATATCCTTTTTTGTAGTGAATACTTCAAAAGCAAAATAAAGCATTAAAAAAACTTCAGATAGTGTTTCAGCTGACTGGGGAGCAGGGAGGAAATAGCACTTTTGGGTTCTTATTTACCCATGCTGCACAAGAAACTGAGCCAACATGGGATCAGTGCATTAACTGAATTGATTACATCTTTTTGATACAAGTCTGTGGACTAGATCTGTCTAAGCAGCTTTATTCATGCAGCTTTGTGGCAGTTTTTATAGTATCAGGATGTGAACTGCATGTTATTTTAAGTGATTCTCCATCTTCTGATGTGACTCTTACATAGTCATTTCAGTCTTAAAGTACTTTTATCTTGAGAAACATAGGCTTCATTAATAAACCAGCACTGTTAAAAATTGTCAGCATAAATGAAACACTGATAAATTGTAATTATTTAGATTAAACTGTTGAAAGATACACTAGAAGCTTGGAAGAAGGAAGTAGAGAAGAAGCCACCTACTATGTCAATAGATGATGCTTATGAAGTTCTTAACCTACCCAAAGGACAAAGCCAGTAAGTTGTTTTCAGTATTTAAAGCTGTATAACTTCTTCTGTATAAATTCTGTGCACTGAACAAACTCAAGTTTCTTTTCTCAGTGCATGGGACCAGTTAGTGGTACCAGTTCAGTTGAGTGTAGCACCTTCTTTCAGAGGATAAGATTGCTTTGCTAAAAAGAAACAAAGCCTGGAAATACAATTACAGTGTTTGAGACAGTAATTGTTAAAGTGCTTAGATAAACTGAAACTAGGGAAAAATGCCTTGAGCTCTGCTGTTTGAAAGGACAATCATGAGGCCCAACCGTAGTGCCTAAAGAATATGGCAGAACTTGAATATATTTGAAGTGGGACTTACTTCTCTAATCATCCCTCTCCTTCTTACTGTCCTTTTACATGGTAATTATATCCTTAGAATTTTTTGCTTCCTGTCTTGCCAGTAATTCCTGACATTAGGCCTCTAGAAGAGAACCAACACCACTGTATTTATCCTTCAAGAGCAGTGCATTTATGATAAATCATTAAATACTAGCTTTTATCACTTGCAGCTCACTTAGATTTTTCGTTTAAAATATTCAGGGACTTTGAGCACCTTTTAGTAAGTATATTAGGTATAAGAGGTATTAAAATGCTTTGTTTCTAAAATAGTCTCTTCTGTGTTCACATGATTCCCCTCTTCAGTGTAAGCTGATGAAGCACGGTTTTCAAATGGAAATAGGAGAATTTTGGTATTTTCATTCAATTCCAGTTGTCAGAATCTGGGCTGGTTTTGCTGCAGTTGGCTGTTTTTGTGTTACTGAATGTAATGGATGCAACTTGTTTTCTTGTAGAAATGATGAAAGCAAGATCAGGAAAGCTTATTTCAGGCTGGCTCAAAAATATCACCCAGACAAGAATCCAGAAGGCAGGGTATGTACAGCACAAGTTTCTGGTGTGAATAAAATGGGGACAAATTCAGCTGTTGTGTGTGTGAAGCATTCTGAAATGTACACTTAAGTTTTCTTTCTCCCTTTTAAAAACTATGCCCTAGATGAGTACTAAATTACAGATTAGTGCTATTAATGAGTAATTCAAGTGATGTCATTCAGAGAATATTAGGATTTCTACAGTAAACTGATGTAGTCAGATCAGATCCATGTGTCAGAAAGCATCTTGTCTAGAGTTACACAGGACTTAATGAGCTATTTGCTCCCTTTCAAAGACAGATTTTATCTTCTGCCCATTCTCACTATCAAACTGCACTTAATACTTTTGTCATAGTATCATTGATTAAGTGCCTTGCCTATGGCAGAGTTTAGGAGACAAAAGAAAACTGATGTGTAAACCACTGTTGTGTATTTTCTGAAGTGCAGTGAGGCAGTAAAACTAGTGTTGTGGCTGGTAATCCAAAATGCTTTTATTTTACCTGCATCTAAACTGATGCTTCAGTAAGTTAGCAGGTTCCTAATACCTCATATCACTGTTCCTCTTTATTTGCAGGATATGTTTGAAAAAGTTAATAAAGCATATGAGTTTCTGTGCACAAAGTCTGCCAAGGTGATAGATGGGCCAGATCCAGAAAACATCATTTTGATCTTGAAAACTCAAAGCATCCTCTTCAACAGGCATAAGGAAGGTAAGCATGTGGCCTCAGAAGAGAGTTCGTTTCTTTAGTAATCATGTCAGTCAGTTTGAATCTCCTCTGTTCCTGAGATTGTGCTTTGCTGACCTGGTTTCTGACTTGCCACAGCATTATGAAGCTGTGGTAAGGGCCTTCAAGATAGGACTTCCATGAAGTAAATTCATCTGCAGTAAAACTTAATTCAAAAAAACATGAACAGCTCTTTGAAGTTCTCTGCTCCCATACTAATCAGTTTTAATCTTCTCCTGCACTTAGAATTCTGTCTGTGCGGAGAAGTCCTCCCCAGTACTCAGTCACCCAGACAGCAAATTTGGGTTATAAATGAGATTTTCTAATTTTCCATAGTCAGATGGGTGTATTCTTGCGGAATTTCTTACCAGTGTTAGAGTCCTCTGGTGAGTGGGCTGCAACGTTACCTTTTTGACTGCCCAACTGGGAAAGAGAGATAGCTGGAATACCCCAACACTTGACTCCAGCTACAGTCTAGTCTTATATGTCTGTCTTATATAGTCTAGTTCTTATGTATCTGATATATCTTCAACTGATAATTTTGTGGTGGCTTAAATTGCTTAGACTCTGCATATGTGGAAGCTTTGGCTTTTTTTTCTCTTTCAGAGTTGAAACCTTACAAGTATGCAGGCTATCCTATGCTGATAAAGACTATTACCATTGAAACATCAGATGACCTTCTGTTTTCCAAAGAGTCTCCTCTGTTGCCTGCTGCTACGGAGCTTGCTTTCCACACTGTCAATTGTTCAGCATTAAACGCAGAAGAACTGAGGAGAGAAAATGGAATTGAGGTAAATGCAAAGAAACAGGTTGAAATGCCTTTTTTCTTAAAAAAAAATATCCTCAATGCACAGGGCATCAGATGCAATTGAGTCTTGAGACCTCTGTCCATTCTTATCTTTATTCTGGATGCAGTAGGAGAGGCATCTTGCCTGATATACCCTTTCTGACTCTAGGGTGGTGTACTGAACTGTGGATAAGCAAGCTACACATGGTGTTTCTCTGCACCTTCAGAAAAAAGCCACTGAGAGCTGCTGCATTCTCTGTGTGAAAGAACTGACAAATGTGAACTCACTTGAGCAGAAGGGCCTTTCATTGCACATATTACAGTATTAGAACCATTTAGGTTGGAAAAGACCTTGAAGATAATTGAGTCCCACTGTTAATCCCAGTGCTGCCAAGTGTAGGACCCGGTGCTGGCTGTGTTGAACCTCATACAATTGGCCTTGGCCCAATTGATCCAGCCTGGCCGGATCCCTCTGCAAGAGCCTTCCCACCCTCCAAAAGATCAACACTCCCACACAACTTGATGCCATCTGCAACCTGACTGAGGTATTAGCTCACGTGTGAGAAGGCTGTCAATTCTGTAGCACCAGAGGTTAATACCAGCATTTGCAAGGAATTTTGTCCCTACAAACCATTTGTAGCAAGCAGCAGATTTTTCTCAGGTGTTTCCCTTCAGCCATTAAAAAGGATGTTTTATTTCTGCCAGTTTTTATCTGTTTTTTTTTTTTGTGACTAAACTTGTGCATCATCCAATCGTCTTAGGTATTGCAAGAAGCATTTAATCGTTGTGTAGCAGTCCTGACACGTTCCAGCAAACCAGATGATATGTCTGTACAGGTAAGTTGCAGCAGCTTTAATTGATTGTAACAGCTTCCCAGAATACTGTATATTATAGTACATGTATAAAATTATACTAAATGTGTGTGTATATATACATAATATAAAATATTGATCTGGTACTGTATATATGGAAAATAAGATTGTAAACTTGCATTTTTCCTCTATTTGAAACTAATAAAATGCTGGGTTTTGTAGGTATGTGGGTACATTAGTAAGTGTTACAGTGTAGCAGCTCAGTTTGAGGACTGCAGAGAGAAGATTACAGAAATGCCTAACATAATTAAGGATCTCTGTAGACTACTGTATTATGGCAAGGTAAGCACTCCTTTTCTCTGCATAAATGGGTGTTGAGCTGTCAAATGTAATGGGGAATATTCTGCTTTTAAGGAAGATAAGACAACCGTAGAATGGCCTGGGTTCTAAGGGACCTTCAGGATCATCTAATTCTAACCCCTGTGCCATAGGCAGGAACACCTTTCACTAGATCAGATTGCTTAGACCTTGATCCAACCAGGTCTTAAACACTTCCAAGGATGGGGCATCCCCAGCTTCTCTGGGAAACCTGTCCTAGTGCCTCACCACTCTCACAGTAAAGAATATCTTCCTGATACCTAATCTAAACTTACTTCTTTTTTGGTTTGAAGCCATTATCCCTTGTAGTGTTACTTCAGGCCCTTGTAAAGGGTCTCTCTGTCTGTCCTGTAGTTTTCCTTCAGGTACTGGAGGTTGCAATTAGGTCACCCCAAAGTCTGATACAGGCTGAACAAACCCAATTCTCTCAGCCTTCCCTTGTAGTTGCTCTGACTGAGCAAACCCTTCTGTAAGATCCCAGCTAATCATTATGAGATACACAACTCTACTGCCTTGCTCCCAACTCTTGCATTTGAATCCGTGTAGTAGACTTAATGCAATACTTGTAAAGATTTGGCTACTTTTCCCTTTTAACTGACATGTCTAGTTGCTAGTTTTACTGTGCTATGACAGGAAATAAATGTACCATCGCTACATCTTCCATAGGCAGATAGCTTACACTGATTTAAGTGTCTCTGGGAACACTATTCAAGTTTTGTTGCCATTTAGCTCTTCTGAACTTGCTTCATGTTTTGTGTTGTACAAATGCTGAATTTTGTCTGAATTAAGAAAGGAAAGCTTGTCTTGAAACTTTTCATGTGGGGTATGTGAATACAGAAGACTGTAAAACCAGACTGTAGTCATTGTCTGTTCTTCAGTCCCTGCAGAGCACATGCATTGCCATAAAAAGCTCACCTGGAAATGTCTGCCACCTTGTTGAATTGTTTTTCCACCAGTTCACCCATGCTTGTTTTTAATCATACGAGTTGACTATTCAAGTTCTCTTCCCTTTGAAAGATGCTGACTAATTAGCCACGTTTGTGGTTACCAGGCACTTTGACTGTAGATGTTGTATCTGCTTCAGTTTTCTTCTCTGTGCTGCCTAGGATCAGCTAGTTTTGACTTTAAATTTTTGGTGAGGAAACCAGTTGGCGCTCTTTGGTTACAGGTCGTAAGGCAAACTTCTTTTTTTCTCCCTCAGACCATCCCACGAGTAGCTGCTTTAGGAGTGGAATGTGTTAGCTCCTTTGCCTTAGATTACTGGCTACAAACACACTTGTTCCAAGCTGGTGTTCTCTGGTACTTACTGGGTTACCTCTTCAACTATGACTATACACTGGAAGAGAGTGGGATTCAGAAAAGTGAGGATTCAAACCACCAGGTAATGTTGCCAAGGTGCTTTCACACACCAGAGGTGGTTGTTTACCATCTCTTGCTAATATACCTAAGTGTATTCAAATGTTTGTTAAAATCATTGAATTGCATGAACAGCAATGTTAACAAAGAAGTTTTGGAAAGGGATTTTTGTGTACCAGTGTAAATATTCCTTGGGTGTTGCTTTTTTGGGGGGTTTGGTTTTTTTAAGGAGCTCAAATGTTAAAGCTTCTAAAGCCTACAGTTTCTAATAGACTTAGGGCAAGAGATTTTTATCTGTAGCAAACAGCAGAAAAGTAAATTTTTGTTCTCAGTCTTTTGAGGCTCAGTTGTCTGGTGATACTGAGAACTTACCTAAAATGTCTGCTTTAGGACCATATTTTCCTTTTGCCCCACAGCTATGGGCTTCACCCTTTCATTTCCTCAAATGATGACCGTCTAAGTATGACAGTTCTTCCTCATCTACTGGATGAGATGACCTTTGTAGCAATAAAGTCTAGTATCACTATCATGAAAGACTTTCTATGCTGATATGTGCCTGTGAGCAGGAACTGTTGTCTGGTCAGAAGCTAATACACCAAATAGATTCTGGAGCGTTCAGCTCATCTTTTTGCCCCAGTTTTTCCTACTTATCAGTGCTCTTGTCATACTACATTTATTAAGCCAAGATAAATAGTATCAGTTTTACTCATTCTGATGCAAAAGTGCAAGCCTTTCTGGCTATTCTAATAATTCTTCACTAGCTCTAGATTTTCTCTGTATTTTTTCAGGAAGTAGCAAATAGCCTTGCTAAGCTCAGTCTGCTGGCCTTGAGTCGCCTTGGAGGGTACCTTTCTGAAGAACAGGCTACCCCTGAAAACCCAACGATCAGGAAAAGCTTGGCTGGAATGCTGACACCGTATATTGCAAGAAAACTTGCTGTGGTCAGTCCTACTGAGGTAAGGGTCTGTTGGCCAAAACTTTCTCTAGTGACTTACGGAAGGAGTACCTGGTCACTTCTAAACCACTGAACTCTGTTAGACCAGTTTGATACTGAGAATAGCAGGGTGATTTCTCTTTGCAGTTGGAGTAACTGCAGGGAAAAGAAACTGGTTTGACCTCAACCACTGTAGATGGGAACAGTGCCCTATAGAATAGTATTTGCAAAACAAATACAGGAACAAAAGTTAATTGGCTGAAGGCTTAAGGATACAGTGATGATGGAGAGCAAAGGCTAAACTTATCTCTTTAGAAGTGCCATGGAAGTCACCTCTAAAGAGATCCTGCAGGTAGTTGCTGCTCACTGTTAAAAATAGATGGAGAATCTGAAGTAAATGTGGCTTAAAGCAGAATGAAGAAAAAACTTAAAATATAGATTGTACTGGACCAAATAACATGCATGTACTGTTTTTCAAGTATGCTTTTCCACTATGGGAAATTTCACACTTTGACTTGGTTGTGTAACTGATCTGGTTATTGGATTAACCAGTATCATGGAGCATGCTGATGATTACTGTGCATAATGATCCAAATTGGTTGTAAATGTGTTACATCATGGAAATTCCTTATTTCTTAGACTCTGAAGATGCTTAACAGTAACACAGAGAACCCCTACTTGATTTGGAACAATGGGACAAGAGCTGAACTACTTGAGTTTTTGGAATCTCAGCAAGAAAGCATGATTAAGAGAGTGAGAAACTTTTTACTTTAAATCCCACTACTATTTTTTTTTTAAACTGTTTTGGTACATCCACTTGTGATGCAGTGGTATAATTAATACAAGTATCCATTGTTGTCTATTCCCAAAGTCACTTTCTTCATTCAGTAGTTTTTAAAAGAAAACAAAAAGCCCCTAAGAGTTTGCTTGTTTATTTCTTTTTGTATTTCAGTCTGAGCTTCTGACTTTTGCTGAAACATTAAGTTTTCTGTTCAAGTATTGTCTATTTCATTATCAGAGTATAGCTTTACACTTTTTCCAAGATGATTTTCTGAGCTTGTGCTGCTTATCTCTGCTTAAAGGGTGATTGTGACAAGAGCTATGGATCTGACTTTGTCTTCAGTGACCATGCAAAGGAACTTATTGTGGGAGAGATTTTTGTTAGAGTCTACAATGAGGTCCCCACCTTCCAACTAGAGGTGAGATGTAGCTAAAAACTTCCTGTTAAAACTAGCATTTGGAATGCTTCTACTTCCCGTTTTATCTGTCAGTGCAAACAGAGTAGAGAAAGCATGAAATCTGATGGAAATTTCCTTCAAGATCAGCATGTTACAAGATATCCCTTTACTAGAGCAGAATAAATTCAAAGAACTAGTCTGCATTAAGATGTGCTGCTGCATCAAATGTCTTAATGACTTTTCTCAACAAGTATGTGCTGCAGACACTTGAGCTGCCTCAGTAATTCCAGGTGGTGGTGATTTTGCCTGGTGGCTTTGCAGCCCATCTGTATGTAGGGGCAAACATACAGCTGTTGAAGGAGTGGCAGCCTCTTAAGGGTATGCTTAGATAGAAACGGTATTAATGTCCTCCAGATGTAGTGATTATAGAGAAGTGTCTCCTGTCTGGAAAAGGGGAATATGTGAAATGTAGCAGTTACTTGGATACATTTTCTTCTTCTGCTATGAATACTGTTGCATCACAGAGGTAGAAATGCTCTCATCTCTGCTCCCAAGCTTCCTAAAGCATTCGCTGCCAGCCTCTTGGATTACGTGGGCTCGCAAGCGCAGTACCTGCACACGCTGATGGCCATGACACAGACGGGCAAAGTGGAGTCCAACCAACACGGGGATCGCCTGCGGAGAGTTGAAATGGCCCTGGAGGCTCTGAGGAACGTCATCAAACACAACCCAGGTGAGGCTCACACAGAACTGCCCACTTACACTCTCTTGGGGTCAGCTTGAAAAACTGTGGGCCTCTGTACTCTTTATCTTCCAGTGAGAAGGAGGCTTCTTTTGGTGGTTAACAGACTTGAATGTTGTTGATAAGCCATATAGGCTTGCTCTTTTTTCCTCACCTGGAGAACATAATCAGTAGGTGTATTATAGTTTTCTGTGAAATTCAAGCCTTATCTTTCATCTCTGAATCATTAGGTTTTGACTCTAATTCGAGCCTGCTGTTCCCAGGAGCACTTAAAACTCCTGGATAAAACTTTCGGTAGTCCTTTGAAGAACCTTTACCTAGTTTTTAAACTTTCTGACATCATAAAGAATGTCTTTGAACAGAGTACTGCATGTTAGTAAACACCAAAATGTCATCTGTGTTGGCGCCTTACTAAAGCAGGAGGAGGAGATGCTTTTGAGAGTGGGTAGCTAATAGTTGCAAAGGTTTATGAACAGGTATCAACATACACACTGGAAAAGCCTGAGAGAAATAATTAGGAAGTTATCCTGCTATATTATATGCTAGTTCTAAAAGCAAATCATGTTATTATAGTGGCTTCTAATCATAGTTGGTTAAATTGTTCTCAGACTGGATGCTTTGTGTTTGCAGTTATAACTCTGGAGGCAGCTGATAGTGCTGCAGAGAGCTGGGACATTCTGAAAGGGCACGTGTATTTGAAGACAAGTACTGATGATCAGTGATAAATAAAATGATCGAATTTGTTACTTGCATTCTTGCAAGACAACTAAACAAAGTAGTCCAAGAACTAGCTCAGTTACTTGCCTTAGAGGGAGGAAGTATCCTCTGCTTTTGGAATATTGTTGACCTGAGACTGTGGTAGGTAGATTAATAGAGAGGATCTGATAATTTTCTAACTCAGTAGTAGGTGCTGAACTGTACAAGCTGTTAAGACTGCTGTGGCAGACTGTATAAAGCCATGTAGTCTTTAACACCTCTCTGCCACATCCCCAGTGGCTTGGGATGGCCTTCAGCAAGTACTTTGGCTAACATGGAGAGTAACTTGTTTGGTCTCTTCCAGGTTCTGAGTGTGAATGCATAGGTCACTTTAAGCTGATATTCTCCCTTCTGCGTGTTCATGGAGCTGGCCTGGTGCAGCAGTTGGCTCTGGAGGTAAAAAACCAAACCAATCAACCAACAAAAAACAAACCATCAATAACAAAAGAAACCCCAAAACCCTAAACCTCTCTGCCTGGACTTTCTACGTAATAACCATAAACAAACCTGACTGTGTAACTGTTAGAGTAGCATCTAAGAAGTGTCAAGATTGGGGTTCTAAGGTGTTAGTTCCTTCCTGGAGGAGCATGTGATAGCTTTGTGCCTCACTTTACTCCCTTCTTCCCTGAAGAGACAACATAATTTGGTGGCAGGGATAAATGTAAATATCAGCTCTATTGGCCAGTGAGGTGAGCGACTTCACCATACACTGCATTTTCTGGACAGTGTCTTAACAGCTGGAGCGTAATCAAGTGTTGTTTGTGATCTTTTCCAGGTAGTGAACATAGTAACAAGTAACCAAGAATGTGTTAACAACATTGCTGAGGCGATGGTTCTCTCCAACTTACTGGCACTCCTGCATTCCTTACCTTCCAGTATGTACCATATGATCCATAAGTCTTGCAGGGAAAAGGGTTTCCAACTCAGAAATTCATTAAAATGCAGCTGGCAGAACTTAACTCTTGAGTTTTAGATTAAAATAGCTTGTCAGGGAGAATGATGTAAAAAAAATGTTCTGTGTAACCAGTTTGTCTTAAATGTGTGAGCTGAAACATCAGGTGTTCTGATTCATTTTGAACTGTGTAGTGTTCCATTGAGTTTTAGGGAATTTAGATAACAGACATCTAATTAAGAAGTTATGCTGCACTAGAATGTATGATTGATTTGACATTCCTGAACTGATTTGCTTAAGCCACAAGTAAGCTTGCAATTCTCATAAGCTTTATAGTAGTTTTGCTACAGCTTTCTGTTAAGATCAGTTACATTCATCTCTGGTTAGTTCATAGTGTACAAGTTTTTAATATTTTCCATTCTGACAGGTCGACAGCTCGTCCTTGAAACTTTGTATGCTTTGACATCCAGCACAAAAATAATTAAAGAAGCCATGGCAAAAGGTACAGTACTGAACTGAAAGCAAATGTTTCTGCAACACTGGATGTAAATAAATGCCCTCCCTTCCTACTACTTGTGACCAGAAAAAAATAAAATGGAATGTTTTCTTATCTCTTTGTTACAGGTGCTTTAATCTATTTACTAGATATGTTTTGCAACTCCACACATCCACAGGTGCGAGCCCAGACGGCAGAGCTCTTTGCCAAAATGACTGCAGATAAGCTGGTGGGTCCAAAGGTAAGAATCTTAACAGCTTATGTTGGAACTCTTATCTTGTTATTACCTGCCTCTCTTTAAGGACAAGCAAAGAAAAAACCCACTTCTGTGTATGAAATGTTCATATGAAGAGGAATCTGTAAGCAGATTGCTAGAAGCTGTTCTACTTGCTGGAACTACTGTAGGCAGTTTGGTTTCCATTTGTAATGACTCCAACATCAGAGACTTAAGATTTCAGACCTGTCATTGGTTACTGCAATTTGAAATGATGGCACTATTCTGTTTTGTGGTGTTTTGTTCTAGCAGTTGGCAATTACAGTACTACAGATAATTGGACTTCTGGAGTTCTCGATGTTTGTCTAATGATACACTAAATGTCAGTTCTGTTCATTCTTTCTAGGTTAGAATTACACTAATGAAGTTTTTACCTGGGGTTTTCATGGATGCCATGAGAGACAACCCTGAAGCTGCTGTTCATATTTTTGAGGGAACTCATGAAAATCCAGAATTAATTTGGAATGACAGCTCCAGGGAGAGAGTATCAACAACAGTTCGAGAAATGATGCTTGAGTATGTGGAGATCTTCTGACTCAGTATATCCTTAACTGAGACATTCTTAGTAGCAATAGAGCTGCTGCAGAACTGTCAGAGCTCTGCCTGTAAAAAGTAGAATCCTTGCAAGCCAGACTTCAGTGAAAAGAAACTTATTCACTGTTTGTGTATTGTACCTGCAACTCAGTGCTGCAGGTGCATTCTGTGCACAATCCAGGTATTTGCTCAGTGCTGTAAGAATTGGAGGGGGTTGCAGTGGGGAGTAAATGGGGTTTAGAAACTGGAACTACTTCACAATGATGGAGAGAGATTGACATGTCAAGTCAGGAAGACAGCTGCTTCTTTTACTGATTGCTAAAACTTACTTTCTTTTTAAAGGCACTTTAAACTTCAGAGGGACAACCCTGACACCAACTGGAAGGTAAAAGTATGCTGTTTGTGCTTTGAGTCCATCCAGGGAGACTATAAGCTGGCTGATGATAGATGCATGTATGTAACTGACAGGCTCTCCTGTTAAAGTGCCAGCAGGAACTCATTGCTGTTCTGTGAATGTAACTAACTGTAACTGAAAACATAACTGTTTTAATGGTGAATTGATGCTTTTATTCATACTTGTACCTTGAAATTTGACACTTAATGGCAAAACACTGCCAACATGCTCTAAATTCTCCTATCCCTCAGATCATTCTGAAACTCATCAAAAGTCAGCAACAAAGGAGAAAACCAGTTTGCTGGAAAAAGTCCTGTCACTACACAGCTGTAGAAAACTTTGTCAGCAAGTCTCAAAAAATACTGTCCTGAGCCATTCCTGTGCATCAGGTCAATCAGTGAGGTGTTTCAGTTTGCAGTGTTTCCCAATACTGGTGAAAGGCCAGACATAACTTCCTCCCAACAGTGCTCTAGTTCAACCTTAAGCCAATTTCTAAACATGTCCAGGATAGCTATTTTGATCCAGATGAAATCTGGAAACTTCCTTAGGTTGATGGTGAGAAACCTCCCCCTGAAGTGTGCAGGAAAGAAAGGAAGGGGGCTGTTGTATCATCAGCCTTGTTGCTGGTACTTCTCTTGAACTAGGTTTTCCGCTGGTGCAGTTGTAGGTTCAGTTATGTTTTCTGTTAGAAAAGTTCACCACCTGAGCTGTTCTTCTGCTGTCATTCCTTCGACAAGATGAAGTGTTTATTGGTCTTGCACGGCTGTGTTTCAGAGAATACAGTTAGTTGGTGACCCATATCACTTAGAGAAACAGATGCAGCTGTCACAAATACTCTTGCTAATAACTCCTCCTACTTTGCAATTCAACAGTTGCCTGAAGACTTTGCTGTGGTGTATGGTGAGGCAGAAGGTGAACTTTCAGTGGGAGGAGTCTTCCTAAGGATTTTTATTGCCCAGCCGGCCTGGGTTTTACGGAAACCAAGAGAATTTCTCATTGCACTGCTGGAAAAGTTTACTGAACTACTGGAGAAAAATAACCCCCATGTAAGATGATTTTTCTGATTCTGCTCTTGGAATTTGTTTAGCAGTCTTCATCTCTACTCTTCTAGTGTCTGATTAACTTAGATTCTCACACTTTCTTCCCAACATGAATGGGGGTTTTTGTCTGCTTTGACTTTCTCTAAAACCACGATGATATGTTTAGACAGCTTCTGAATGTGAGTCAGTGCTTTTAAAGTCCCTGAAGCCTCAGAATTAGCTTCAGTTATGGCTCAGAGGCTTATTTTGTGCTAGAGATGAGGCATAACAAATTAAGTGTCTTTTAACTGTTCCATGACTGGCTGACTTAAGAAAATGACACTTGTTCTAAACGGCCTAAAAATTTTAAGTTCTTGGCACTTCTGTTGTCCTTTTGCAACACTGCCTTTCCATTCTGGTGTAAATTATGTGACCTAAAGAAGTCTGCCACCCAACAGGTAGTGTAACGGGTAAAGCAAATGTGTTACAGTTTAAATGAGAACAATGTTCAAGTTAGTAACTTAATTATATGACTAAAAACTAAATTTTAAACAGCATTCAGAGAGATTCTTGGTTAAACTTGCAGGGTGGAAACTAACTTGTGTGTTGAATAAAACAGACATCTTTATTACAAAGATATGATAGCTGTTTGTAGGGGCGTGTGGAATACACCAAGTGTGGCAAGTGCTGCTGCACAGGCTACAGAACCTTTAAGATTCAGGTGGTCAGCCTGAATGCTCTCATGCAAGTTAGCACATGGCTGCAGCCAGATACTGGATTCTTTCGATGCTGGAAATTGTCCTTAGAATACCCTTGTGATCTATGTTCGTGGGATTAGTGAATGTCTGCCTCTATTGGAGCTGATAAGCATGTTCTTAACTTCTTGTTTTAATAGTCTGAGAGTGAATTGCCAATAAAGCATTAGGGGAAAAGATCCATAGTTCAGAGCCAGTGAGAAATGTTATGATGATGCCTAAGGCTTTACTGAGTTGTATTTTCTGTTGATTTTTTTGATTTTCTGCAGGGGGAAACTTTAGAAACCATTACCACAGCAACTGTGTGCCTGTTCAGTGCCCAGCCCCAGCTAGCTGATCAAGTTCCTCCCCTTGGTCATCTTCACAAGATAATCCAGGCCATGAATCACAAGAACAATGCCATTCCTAAAAGTGCCATTCGTGTCATGCATATATTGTCTGACAATGAGGTACTGAATCATTTGAGTGCTTCAGGGGAGAAAAAGCATGCCTGGAGTTATTTGTATTGTTTAGGATCGTTCCTGGAAAGGTATTATCCCAACTGTAAATACTGTGTAACAGATGAGCAGAGACTTACAGCTAAGTAATGGGGAAATGATAAAGACCAAGAAATTCATAGGCTTGGCTGACCATGTTGGCAATAACCATTAATCTTGACACAAAATAAAGTACTCTGGGTGTTTCCGTCTCTGCAGCTTTGTGTTCGAGCAATGGCATCACTGGAGACCATCAGCCCTCTCATGAATGGAATGAAAAAGAGATCGGATATAGTTGGCATAGCCTGTGAAACACTGAATCGAATGTTTCAGAAGGAACAAACTGACTTAGTAGCCCAAGTAAGTCGTACATTGTCAGACTGTACAAATGTGGTATTTTTATATTTGGGTATATCTAAACTAAGTTCAACTTAGATGGCATCTGGAAGCCTCCTGGACCCTTAACTAATGTGCTTCTCTTGTTGGAGAAGTCAGTTCTTTACTTGAAATGCAGACCTAGTCAAGGATGTTATCTGTTATTGAAGCTTAATATAGGGTAATGTGGGCTTATATCTAAGGGACTGTAATGTAGGAATGCCAGCTAATTCAACTGAGTTTATACCTGGGCAGAGCAGAACTGCTGGACAGAATCTTTGCCTTATTTTGTATGTATTCATGCAACTCAGGAAAAATGGACTAGCCTTAGTTTTAGCATATTAGTAATAGCTGTTGGCACTTTCCATTCATGCTGGCGTAAACATCTGTGTGGAACTTCCTGGTCCATGTAAAGACACCTCATTTGGGTATGTTTGCAGGCTTTGAAAGCAGATTTGGTCCCTTATCTTCTAAAGCTGCTTGAAGGTGTTGGTCTTGAGAGCCTGGAAAGCCCATCTGCAACAAAAGCTCAGATTGTTAAAACCCTAAAATCCATGTCTCGCAGCCTGCAGTATGGGGAACAGGTAAGTGCTGACAAGTCCTTATGTGGGCTTTGACACTTGCAGATCAAATTCTGAACATCCCTTGTTTAATATTCTGGCTGTTATATGCATCATTCCACCTAAAATGTTTACATCCTATAACTACAGAATTATTATGGTTTGGAACATTTCATGTGTTTCTTGTGGAGAAGTCATTGGTTCAATGCATGTAAAAAGCACTAAGAAAACAGCCAAATCCCAAGTACAGAAGTGTTCCAGAAGTTAGCTGGCTTCTACTGGCAACCCTTCAGAACCTGTGTTATAAATGTAAATTGCTTTTTTGTTTCTTGAATGGACAAGTGCAGTAGCTTTATGGATGTATATTCAAGCTACTGAAATTGGTTCCTGTAACTATGCAAGTTCTTGGTGCCTTTCACTTGTGTTGAAAGCTTTCTCAAAGGAAAGCTGGGGAATGAGTCCTTCTTTCAAGTTGTACCTATCTTGCTGTAGTAAAGAAGTCCTGTTCTGCCTCAGCTGTAGGTGTCTGGCAAGTGGATGCATTCAGGGTGGCTTTTCCTTGTCACCTAACTGGGGAACAAGGGACAAAGTCAGGTTGCTAAATTACTTTTTTTGAGCACTGCATTCAGCTGCACAATTCACATGAAAAAGCACTTAGAAATGTGTGGGAATTCTGCAGTAGCCTGAACTACTGCCATGCTCTTTGGTAATCCTTTCAGAATGGTTTGGTTCTAGAAAATGAGTTTGTTGGGCTAGAACATGACAAGCACCACTTGCTCATTGTGTTAATCTCTTCAAACTCTGTAGGTAAATGAAATTCTGTCCCGTTCTTCTGTGTGGAGTGCCTTCAAGGATCAGAAACACGACTTGTTCATTTCTGATACACAAACAGCAGGATACCTCACAGGTTAGAAACTCCTTCCTGTCTGTGTCCTGAATCATATTGAATGGTTACTTAAGTGTGAGACTGGCCTCTGGAGATACTGTTTATCCCCAGGATCTAGTGCCATCATGTGGGCTGAACACCCAGTGCTGTAAAAATACAGTAAGTTTTTTAAACGCTCATCAAAAGCCAAACTTGTTGAGAATGTATTTCTCTGGGTAGTCTTTGCTGTACCTACTTCTAAAATATCAGAGCAATGGAATCTGGACACTGGCAAGACTTGAAAGTACTCTGTAGTGATAAAGCAGAGATATAATTGGAACTAATGAATGACAGTTGTTCCCCATGCCTTCTCAGGATTAATCTGTTTCAGTCCTAGAACACATGGGTTTTCCAAGGTTGGAGGAATAACGTGTCTTCAGAGTCATTTAGACTGCCTGTATTAATTGGCCATGTGAATTACACTGCTTTAGTGTTAGGCAGGTACTTGTAATGTTGGAAAAGTTGGAATGTTAATAGCTTGGAGTTTGAGGCTCTGCACTGGCAGGATGGCCTCGTGCCTGTACTTGGAGGTTGTGGCATACACTTGATTGCAGCAATGGTGAGTCCCCTGCTGGTGCCACCAAGGTTGAAATGGCACCCCAGGGATGCCACCTCAGTCCCACTGGCAGTGTAGAAAGGCTGTGTGCACACACAAAGAATAGCAAAGGATGGGAACCTTGCTGCTGTTAATGGCATGGTGCTGACATAGTCCTAGAACAGTTACATCTAGCAGATCAAATGCTGGTTCTTCCTTCACTCCTGTGCAGCATTTGATAGACTCAGTATCAAAGTCCAAAACTTCCTATCACAGAAAAGATTTTCAGATACAGCAAGTAATGGCATTGTAGCAAACGTTGTCTAAAGCAACACAGAGTGCAAACTTCCGACTCTTTAGTAGCCAGTAGCTGAACAATCATTTGTACCTAAGAGCTTTGCCTCCCAGATGGGATTCTGAAGTCCTTTGTGATAAGCCAGTGAGAACACGTCCACATGCCACATGGAACTTTCTCATCTAACCCAGTACAGGAATCTTGGTAAAGCTTCTGGGCATAACAGAACTAATGGAGTATACATCAGATGGCCAGAATTGGTTTTTTTGTAGATACTAGCATGTATTTTTAGAAAATGAAGCAAGAGCCTTTCAGGTCAGGAATTACATGCTCCAGAAGCAGATGCCTAGATTTTGAGAGTAGGTATATCGCAACACTTGATGCATTTTTCCACACAGGAAAGATACTGCTTTAGTTCTGAACAGGAATTTTCTGTTTATTTTACCGTTTAATTCCACTTTAACACAGAACACTTGAATGCCTGATTCAGTTGATACTAAATTTCCTTGGTATTTCATAAAGACTATAAATTTAGAAACATGAAGAAAAATGCTGGCTAATTACTGGAATTATACCAGATGTGGTCAGGCTTGAGGCTGGGGGTGATACCACTTTCCAATTGGCTTAAGGCCTGTGCTGCTTAATTGCCTAATGTTTAAGTGCTTGCCAGTGTAGGTATGAAGATGCTGTACAAATGCAAAGTGTAGATGGAAATCAAACTAAAAGCTGTATTTTAACCTCTCTTATCTTGTATTCTGCCTTATGTCTTGCTTCAAATTGCTTTGCTATTTGCACTTCCCTTGAAACTTCCCTTGCTTATTTCTCTTCCCTCAGGTGTCTCTTCTCCTTCCCTTCTAACTGGCAGCAGTCCCCTTCACCTGAGAAGTGGGCTTTAGATCTGCTCTGTCAGGCAGCTTGCTAACTTCTGTGTAGCTCTCTAAAGCAGGTAGATACCACCACCTCGCAGAACGCACGCTGCACTCGCTGCATTCCAGGCAACAGCTGCATGTCCTAGAGCTGTGACAAATGTGTGGTCCCAAACTGCCAAGCACCGATAAACTTGCCTTCTCCGAGCACACAGGAGCACAACTCGGGGAACTGCAGTGGCTGGTACTTGCTGCTACTCCACAGGGTCAGCCCTTTGGAGCTATCCTAGGAATGCTCCCTAATGGGAAAGTTTGAGGCATGAGAGAACTGGGGGAATTTTTGCACTAGGAGGTGTGACAGTGGGTGTGGCTCTTGGCAGGTGCCACCCCTGGGCTGACAAGGAGAGGGTCCCTCCCGACGACAGAGAACTTTTAACATCAAAGGCACTGCTTGCTTTGCTCTCTTCCTTGCAATAGTAGTGTAGGACTGTTCATAAGGAGACAAACCATCCTCTGATGTTCTGGCTCTGGGCTGTAATGTGAAGAGGGAGGATGGAGCAGGAAGGGATAGTAAATTTGGGAGAACGCAGAGAGGATCACTTAAATGGGGGGGTGGAGTACAGGACCCAACACAAGTCCCTGTGCTGAGTAGTGGCAGTGTAGGCTAGAGATGCAGTACCAAGTTAATCACTGTATTGGTGCAGAACATGCTGTGGATGGGCAGTTTTCTACAGTTAGTTACTGTTGACACACCTCATGCTGGAGTGTGAGGTTTTTACTGCATTTATTTAAAGTTTCTATGACTAAATTTTTAAATCCGAGCTTTGGGGGAGAGGGGCTTTGCCTGCAGTGCAAAACTAACTGCCTCATAGTAATGAAAATGGAGATTTACTAATTGTAAGGAGTTCTGTATCTCCAGTACATAGTTTGTGTATCCTAAGAATGCTATTATTTTTTCCTAACTGAAGGCATGAAATGCTGCCTAGACAAGCTTTAGGCAGTTCTGCTTCTTCATGGGGCAGCCCATTGAGTTTCCTTGAAATATGCAGCTGGGAAAAACCTTTACAACCCTGAAAGCACACAGGAGGAGCCCAGTAGTGAAACACGTGGCTGGACTGACCTCTGACCTACCACTTCTGTGGCAGGGCCTTTTCCTAGCTCCCGTGGTGAAGGTGAGATGAGTAATGCTGGTGGTTGGGGTTCTTTTGTAACTTATTTGGCACATCAGAATAAAAAACATTGAGCAAGTCCAAGAACAGCCTCCACAAGCTACTCCACTTAGTGGGCTAAAAAGCCTAAGTTCCCAGTGTTCCTACATTTCAAAAAATCTAAATGAAAACCCTTAAATGTTCTTGTGTAAGGTGTCTGGTTGACTTAGATGATATATTTTTATGTTACCAGAGGAAATAAAGCTGTTCAGTCACCCTGCAGAATGAAAACTAACCAGCACTGTTTGTTTTCTTCCTGGAAGGCCCTGGAGTTGCTGGTTACCTGACTGCAGGGACAACGTCATCTGTGATGCCCAATGTACCACCCCCTGTAGACAACGAAGTGGGAGATGGCAGCTAAGGACTGGAAATCCTTGTGAAAGAGAGAAAGGCAGACTGGCCAGTGATGAGGAACTGCACTTTCCTCCAATACATTGAAGTGAACTTACTGCCTTGCTGCGTGTTTATGACAGTGTTATTCCTTTTTGCTATGACTTTTTTTTTTCTAGGGAAAAGTCAGTGATTCTGACTACCACACTGTAACACAAGAAAGCACTCTGTGGATCAGCTGAAATGGGTACACAAGAATTTTTTTTCTTGTTGTACATAAGCACATTTTTTTTTCCTTTGTTTACAAGACTGTGAATCAAACTTTCCTAGTTTTTATATTTTATGAATTAGCATGACTGGAGTTGAGCTACAGTCTAGAGGAATTGGGCTAAAATAACTTCAACCTCACCACCCCCCACTAAATGGGCATCCCTTCTTTTCTCAGTCTGATGTGATCACTCCCATTGAACATGACCTGCAAAGGGTTTGACTCTGCACCAGTTCACTCATGTCATTAATCATTAACATTATCATCTTCCTCAGATCAAACAGCATTAGACATTCGTATGTATAACTGGCTTGACCAAATTGACAAAGCTTCAGCAAAAAAAACTTTAAAGTTGACATGTTATGTAAGAAATTAGTGTAATTGTGAAATGTTCTATACATTATCCAGTATATAAAAACTTTCTATATTGAGTGTACATTATACAGATCATTCATATGTACATAAAATTTTAAAATAAAGGGAATTAAGAGCCTTGTTAATGAGATACAGGTGGTGTTCTTGTGTAGCTGTTCTTTTGAGGTGTAGGAAATGAGGGTGGTCAGAGACCCTAACTGGAACATGGCTAAACATTCTTCGTTGGAAAAACACACTGTGCATGTTTTGACAGCCTGGAGCAGAACTCCTCCTGTACCACATTCAGTCCCGGTGATTTTGTATTTGAAGTGCATTTCAGCCACTGACCTGCTGGAATTAAACTTCCTAGGAAACATTCTTGGCAGGAAGCAAGAGTTCCTTTCTCAAGAGATTATAATCTTGGTTTTAAGTATAATGAGTTCATGGGAGGTAAGAAACTTCCTGGAACATGTATCCCCCTGAGTACCCACAGGCCACCCTTCAGGCTACCAAAGGCACAGTATGCTGTGATCTGTCTGGCTCTGTTCCTCTTGTAGGTAACTAATGTCAGAGGGGCTTGTTCCAGGAGCAGAGCTGAGGAACTCAGGCCTTCCAAAACTTCATAAAGGTGTATTGGGCATAAATGGCACAGCCTGTTTTGGTAGCAGAGGAGGCCATGAATTGCCCAATGCCAGTCACTGCTGGTGCCAGCCAAAACTTCAGCTCCTTGGAGGGAAAGGCGGCACCTGTGCTTTGACATATTTAAAGGTGGGAGTAGCTGGCATCAGGAGACAGGAGGAGGCTTGTGAGAGTGCAAAAAAAGGAAACCAGATGCAATGGAAGACAAAAGGGACACCCATTTGGGGAAAGAGCAAAAATGACCCCAGTCTCCTTGAGGGGGAGCTGAGAGAAGGACTGAATGTAACCATAGTGTCAAGGAGGGCAGGGGAGTAGAGAGTGTTGGAGTACAGCTGAGCTTTGGAAAAAAAAGAAAGGCATTACCTTCAATGTTTGTCACTTAATGAAAAATTAAAAGTTTAGCCTAGCTTACAATAAACTCAGTTGTATGGGACTTCTGCCTCAAAAGTGCTCTGCCTACCATGAAAGGATAAAGGGCTTTGGCTCAGAACAAAGAAAGCACTTTAGGCCTATTAGAAAATAGATTTTATTTAGGGTTACAAAGAACCCAGATAAATTGTTATTTAGATGTCATTCTGCAAATTCTTAAGAGCAAGCCCTTGATTCTCAAAGTGTAATTATTATAAGAGTGAAAAACTGTTCCGTTAAAATCAAATTTTTCTATTCATCCAACTTCACCTTAAACAACATTAGTGTGCTAAATAAAAAATAAAAAAAAACCTTTCCTAAATTTTCCATTCCACCTCTTTGAGAAGGCTTTATGCTGCTGTTAGATTTTTGCAGTTAGCTTCTTTGACTGATCAAGTAGTTCCCACCTTGCAATTGTTGAGAGATGAACTTCATCGGGCCCATCTGCCAGGCGCAGGGTGCGGATATAAGCAAACCTGTGTTGGGAGAGATGCAGTGGAGGGAGGGGGGTTTGTGACCCTGCCACAGCCGCAACAGGAGCTCTCAGCACAGTTCAGCCACAGCTGCTCTTCTGGCAGCTGCTTTGGAAAGAGCCAGCCCACAGGAGATACTGCAGCAAAATCTTCCTAGCAGGACTGAGATTGGTGGGCTGGGAAGTCAGAAGTTCTGCTCCTCCCCAAGGCAGGGAGGGATAAGATTAAGCTTTAGATGTAGATCCTCTTTGCTGTTCATAAGGACTATTTTAGGTCAAGTGCTGAGACTGTTTGGTTGGTTTTTTCCCATGGCAATTGCACAAAAATTAAACTATAAAAACAATTGGTTTATTGCTTAAAGGCAGATGCACTATTATTTCAAGCTACCTCAGATAAAACAGCATGTACTGATGTTCCAAAAGTACTTTAGTATCTATAGGTAAGTCTCCCTTTACTCACATAAAAGCCAAAGGAAAATCCTGAGAAACTCCAGCTCCACCACAGACTTGAACTGCACAGTCAACCACTTTAAGCACAGCTCGTGGAACAACCACTTTGGTCATGGCTACCTGTAGTTAGAAGAGAACTCACATCATCAGTAGTGGTTTCAGAAGCAAGTGAAAAATATTTACCTAACAGCTCTGCTGAAGTTTGGTATCTCACTGTATATTCCTTCCTCTCAGGGCTGGATGAGGGCTCTGCTGTTCCCTGGGTAGGGTAAAACTGTTTCCAGTCATGCAAAACTGTCTTACTGTGTTGAGACAAGCAAGCAGTGCTTGAATAGAGTCATCTCGAAGTTTCTGAGATCACTCCCCAACCCTCTTGACAATTAAAAGCATATCTTAAGGCACTCTGTCTTCCACATGGAGTTATACTCAACAATTAGAATAATAATGTTTAACCATATGTTTTAGCTTGTCTTTCAACCAGTTGAATGCATAGATTTTGCATACCCCGTGTATTAGCTGAAAAAGAAAAAAAAAAAAATCACCTCTTTTCTTGCTTTTCTGTTGCCCAACATGTCAATCTTCCTTGCTGTTTTCAGTGTAAGCAGACGAGCCTGTTCTATGCTGAGGCGGCATTCAGCAATCCAGTGGGCAACAACTTCCTGCAGAAACCCAAGCCAAGAAGGGGAAGGTGAGTTCAGACCTCTGAGCACACCCTGAGGTGCCCCAGTTCCTCAGCAGGTGCATATTCAGCCAGCTTACAGACACTCGTGTGCAAAGCTAAGCTAGTTTGATCATGTCATCTAATGTGAAGGATAACAAAGAAAACACTAAAAACTACTCAAGATAGAGCAATGCTTTTCCTGGCAGAAAGAATTCAAGGGGGAAAAATGCAGATTCTGGCACACTTCTGAAGTCCTGGTCAGACCCACTGCATGCTGGCCCTTTTCCTGAAGTCCTTCAAAGCTTGGTTTTCACTCCGGGCTTTACCTACTAACAGCCCTCGCTGTTTCCTTTACCTACTAACCAACCCCAGTATACAAAAATGGGGTGAAAGGGCAGAGGAATTCCTTCTGTTTTGCTTAAACTACTGGTGTTGGTGTGTGACAGGGCCAGGGAACAGCTGCAGGGTGGTGCTTCTGCATCTGCCTCATGATAAATTAGTAGCTCTCTTGATCCAATATGAAGTTATGGTCTTGGCAGTCCTTCCCTGCTCCTCTTGGCTAATACTCCCCTGGAGCCAACATACCACAGCAGAAAAAAATGCATGATGCTTGTCTTTGCAAAAGCTGTTTGGAGTCTAAGCCAGCCTTGAGGACACACTTCTCCTGGGGCTCTGACTTGTGTAGCCTTGGCAGGCACAGGATGCACAAGCAAGTAGCACGTGCTTCACTGCAAAGCCTGAAGGCTCAGCTTAGCTGGTGCCAAGCAAAGGTGGTCTGAGCCAGGGTGGGAGTGCTCTTCTGCCTACAGCTCCCAGGGTCTGACTGCCCCAGGGTGGTGGGGACAGGCACCCTGTCACTCACAGCAGCTGCCAACCTCCTGAGTTATCCTCAGTCTGTGAGGAGCCTCCTCTGGCTCTGCAGCTGCCTCCAGGTCACACCTGTGGCTTCACCAAGCACCATTTCTGATGTAACCAGCTTCTGAGAGACAGAGCGTGCCTCATTGCAGCTCTGACTAATAGCTCTGACTAATTCTAGGTTATGGTGAGGGGCAAGGCAAGTGAGGAGTTTGGCAAGTATGTGACTGGAAAATAGATAAGTAAGGTTGTTCCTTCTGGATATGTACAAACAATTTGCTACACTCTGTGCCAGACACTAATTCTGTTTCCTTTTTCTACTGCTTTTACTTGTTTTTTTCCAATAAAGTCATCCCAGCTATTGGGTAAAACTGATGAATAATTGAAATGTGATAGGCCAACTACCACATTCCTATAGAAGGCAGACTGCAAGCAAGCACTTGCTCATTAAACAGTATTTCTATTCCAGAGCAAGACAAGAGCAAAAATCCCAATATGCCATTGCTTTGGTCTGTACTTTCATAAGTAACTACAAATAATTAATGAAAGTAAAATTTTCAGTCAAACTCAGACCCCTGAGTGTCTCTGGGGACTGTGAATGGAGGTGACAAACTGGAGACACAAAAACGGTGAGTTCAGATTGTAACTACAGAAATAATAAGCTGTGTGCCAGAAAAAATACCTGTCCAAACTGAGCAGTGAAAGCAGAGAAAGACAGTGACAAAACCTGCATTCAAATGCAGCAAAGGATATCCAATTCACTGCAAGGGAAAAAAAAAAAAAAGATCCTCTGCATTAGAGGGGGGAAAAATGGGATTTTTCCCTTTGCCACCCAAAGCCTTTGGAATAGGAATTCCAGGTTAGGGCACTCTGTACTGCTGCTTCCCTTATCAGAGTCACAAAGCTGTGTGTGTGCAAAACAAAGGTCCCTGCTGAGACAGGGGCTGTGCTTACATGCTGATACAGCTTCTTCCCGAAGGTCTCCCTCTGCGCCGAGCGCTGGCACATGATCTCCAGCGCCGTCTCAGCCGCCCCCAGGGACCTCATGCAGTGATGGATCCGGCCCGGCCCCAGCCGACCTTGAGCGATCTCAAACCCCCTGCCCTCACCTGGGTGGAAAGGAAAACAGGCACGTGCAGATTCCCTCCTGGAATGATCCACAGGCTCCAAGCAGAAGGGCCGTCCCAGCACCACAGGCAGAAGAGAGCTGCTTAAAAGGTTGTTTTGCACAACTGTTGCTTGTTTGCTCCAGCCAGATCTAAACTGACACACTACTACTAATACTTACACCACAAAGCACGCTCAGGGTTTTGAGAGGGTTTGATTTACCTGAGTGAATTTGAATTTTGTTAATCTTACAGCAAAAAAATACATCCATGAGATTTGGGATGAGTATCTGAGGGAAGATTTTGAGGTTTTCAGGTCCTAGGGCTACTCAAGAGAAAAAGCTCTTCAAGCAAAATAAAAGCAGCAGAGAGGAAATGGAAGAAATCAGGATTTATACCAAGAGTAGAAGAGCAGAGGTCTCCCTGCAGAGGGCCACAGTGCTGCTTATTCTTTTTTTTTTTTTAGTACTGGCAAGAATTGCCAATGAAATCCAGCAGAACATTCTTTCTAAAAGTCTGGTTTTGGGTAAAGAATGCCAGTGACAGGTTTTGCTTTGCTCTACTTCAGGGCAGTGATATTTGCATGACAGCCCAAACAAGGTGCATTCAAGCAGCAGGTAGGCTGCTAAAGGAAGAGTAGGCTCCTTCTTACATGTGTTTGAGGTCCTGGTTCAACAGACCATAGCTGTTTACAGTAAGATATCATGATTCATGAATAAACCATCATTTCATAAAGCTTGGTTCATTGCTGCAAGCATTAAAAAGGACTTAGTGCTGGAACTCACCCAGGATGATGTTGGAGACAGGCACTCGCACATCACTGAAGTGTATCTCGAAGTGCCCTCCATGGATCTCATCTACAGGGACAGAAAACAAAACAGCTGAGTAAAACCAAGGGGGATAAAAACACAGGCCTTCAGTTCGTAACCTTTTTTCTATTATATGCATTTTACTCCTTTATTCAGCACACAACATTTATTAGCATTACTGCAGCTTCTGAGGCTACTAACAAATTAATGCACATAGAGCTGATAAATATCATCACCTACCCAGGTAGCCAAACACTGAGAGGGGCCTTATCAGCTTCAGCCCTGGAGTGTCCATGGGAACAATAACCATACTGTGCTGGTTGTACCTGACCAAGACAAAACGCACCAGTTAAAATTAACTCCGAGCCTCCCTTCTGTCCCCTTCCTCTGCTATTTTTTTATTTTCTGTGCTCAGTTTAGCCGTGCTAAAGATTTACCTGTACTGCCTGCACCATCCTGCCCACACACAGTGTGGCTTCAACACCCCTTGAACAACCAGTGAAGATGTATTACTGGCACCTAAAGCACCAAACTCCCACTGCAGCCAGCTCTGTGCATGTACTTCGGTATCACCTCGTGAATTGCCCCTGCCCTGCCCTTCTGTTTTGTTCTCAAAACAACTTTGTCAGGATCGTTTTGGTTTGCCTGTAGTTTAGGGGGAAAAATCCCCATGGTCTGCACTCCTTCAGAATATTTAAGGTCAGTTCTTAGTCGCACAGAATTGGAGGGGATGCTCCAGATCCCTGAATTCAGGCTCCAGTTCTAGCAAGTGGAGGGTCACAGAATCCCCTCCACGAACTTCTCCTCAGCTTCCAAGATCTCAGCAGATGCCACTGTCTGTACAGCAGTTGGGAAGGCCATCCTGTGTCCTGTATGCAAGGTACTGTTTCCTTCTCAATGGAACCTAGCCAAGCCTAAAAACTTCAGATAATCTGTAGGATTTGGGCTAAAATTCAGCTTAAGAAACATAAATGTTCCAATGCTTTTGCACTGAAAGCCATGTGAACCAAACACAGAGCATTTGATTCATCACTTGCACAAGTTTTTGCAAAAGGCAACTCTAGTTTGGTAATAAATTGCACAATATGTTTATTTTAAAGAAGAAGAGGATTGTATAATATTTACACATACAGGAGTGGAATGAGTAAATCTGATTAAAGATGTGCAATGCTCTCTGCTTACCCAGTTTCACATAACCAACATGTCATGGTACAAACTTAATTTTCTATGCCTACAGATAACTTTGTGAAAAACTTGGCAGATAAATTCAGGCCTCTGATGTGCCACTTGTACCCATTCTGTTCAGGGGAGCTCTGAAAAGCTGGGGATTTATTATTTAAACAAGCAATTCTACCTTGTGTTAATTGTTTTATGTAGCTCATTGAATCTCTTAGGAATCCTTACCGGGACCTTGAAGAGTTTTTGGTTTTGCCCATTACAATTGCAACTTTGCAATTTGGATTCCCAGCACCTTAAAAAAAAAAAAAAAGAAAGTGAGAAACACAAAATTAGTTTCCAGTGCAAAAATCTCAGTGTAGAACCAAATGAAGTTTCATAACAACAAATCTTGCTCCCTTCCTTTGATGATACAGGAGATGCAATCTACTGCTGTGTTTATACTCTGAGTAATCAAGACTGAAACAAAATACCTCTTACTGCTTAACATGTAAAAGGGAGTTGACTTGTGGGAAGGGGAACACGAAAAGCCAAATATCCAAACCCTCCAGGATGCAGCTCCATTACCTGTTCCGATGAAAAGGGAACAAGAAGGTACTTGAAATGGAATCTAACTGCTTCTGTCATCATTACAGCTGAGCAATCAAGTGTGATACAGAATCACATCTCTCAAGGTGAGATGCTGCTACTTCAAAAGCAAAACTTCTCTAAAAACTTCTTAAAACTAAAAAGATAGGAGGGTCTATGCGGGAATGAAATGCAAACAGGATTATAATCAAGGTATGCAAATAAAGCTACCAAAGGGTTACCACGATGGCTTTGCTACTACTTCAGCATAACTTCTCAGGAATGTAGGATTTCCCCCACTACACATAAAATTGATTTAGATTGCACTTCAAACAGGAATCTGAGTGGAAAATGTTACCTGAAAATACTCTGCTGGCATTTCAAGCCATTGGTAACAGTATTTGAGACATTTCTTATACATACTACTTATGCTTTTGTAGCATAAAGCTAGCACTTTAATGTACAAGTCCTAAAGAAGATTCTACCATTGGTTAAAATAGCATTTTATTTCTATGAACCTTAATCCTCACTATCTTTTTTCTTTAAAGATGGCTTGGTACCAAAGCATGCTCTCATTCCTTTCAAAGTCTCACACAGGTAATTGAGCTTGGGAAAATACTTGATGGATGCAACAACCAGTACCTTCTTTATTGCTATCTCGATGCAGATGACAAGCTTTGCAGAGATTTAATTCAAGGTTTAATCTGCACCAACTCAGTTTGTTGTGAGGTCAGAAACAAAGATACTTTTTAAGTTCTCTGGCAGCTGTTATCACAAGGTCTGGGAACCTCTGGTCGAAACAATACAAGCACCTGGCTTTGAGCTGAGCCACTTCCTCCTACAAACAGCCACTGTGATGGCCAGGAAGCAGGAGAGATTTATTTCATTCTGATAAACACTGCCTGTTTCGAGGGCCACACTGCCAGCTGTTTACTTTCCTCTCTTGCCATATGCTATTCATCCATTCTTTCCACAGTGGGGTTGTATTTGTGGCCCATGAGTTGTACAATGCTAACAGGCTGAAAATCTGAGTGAAAAGCTGTGGGCAGGGGGAATAAAATAGCTTGGTAAAAAAACCAAATAAACAAAATACACAGACAGACAAAAATAAAAGACAGAGAACCTGAACAGTTGTCTCATTTGGACAACTGTAACAAGCAGGTGATCAACCCCAAATGACACCAAATATGCTTTGCAGGTACTACCCTGCATAGAGAAATGCTACCCATCTACATAAAGGGCATTTGACTCCTTTTCCACAGTAGGGAAAGAATTTTCAAAACCAGCTCTACCTCGACATGGATTTTACAACAAAAGATATAACTTGCTGGAATATCTTAAAAAACTTTGGTAAATAACCCTCAAGTCACATTCCTGCTTCAAAAAAAAGAGACAAAATTCACCATGTTGTAAGTTTAAAAAAATAAAAAAAAAACCAAAACACCAAAAAACCACCCAACCAGAGAAAGCTTTCATGCTGAACTCAGTGAGGAGTTCACTGAGAGTTAGGGATGCATGTCTACATCTGGTTAGATGCTCTAAATCATCTGTACAAGTTTCTGGAAGGCAAATGAACCCCTTATCTCTTCTTGCTTCTATCTGAGCACGGAAAAGGAAGGCAGATTCCTGGCCTTCCCACTGCTTAGAATCTAAAGTTACGGAAAGCTAAAACAAAGTTTATGTGACTTAGACCCACAAAAGCCAGAAAGAAGTTCTGGTCTATTGCAAGACACTGGAAGACTTCAGTGCTTTGGAAGGAATGCAGAGAGCCAGGATGGAATAAATCTCTCATTTGTAAATGGCATTTTTACATTCCTTACAGAATTCAAAGAAGCTGCTGGAGGATGGGGGGAAGAGTCAGAGAAGCCTGTTATTCTGGTAGGAGTAAGAAACAATTTTGCAAGAAACTCACAACCGAATAAGTGGTAGACATTTAAGAAGGTCAGTTTTAACCATATTTCTATATTGATAAGCTTATCAGTAAACTTTTCCATGTGTATATGACCATACAAAACTTTTAAACAACACTGGGAAACATCTTAAGTTTAAGTAACTTGTTACACTTTCTAACTCTTCATGACACACAGGCAAAGACAATGGTATTTTAAAATGTGCTTAGAGGGTTGACCATAATCCTACTAGAAGCCTAGTCTTTGCTATCTGGAGCACAACATGCTTAAGATTACTGCTCTTCACCCAATCAATTTATACAGGCTCTTTCTGCTGGAAAGGGTTCTAAGTGTGGCACAGACACAGAGATACAACCTGTACTTGAAGAAGCTGCCATACAGTCTGCTTCCAGAAGCCATCAGCACTTGAATTCTTGAAATCCAGTTATCTGTTTTTCAGCATTCAGTCTTCAGTTCTTTCTGTCTAAGGTGACTGAGGCAGGATAAACTCCTGTGAGAATGCCCAGAACTCCTGTGATTCCTGCCATGTCAGCTGCTGCTGAAGATGAGGGGTCTGTGGTGACTTTACAGACTTGTCAGATTCCTGGACAGGCACTCACAAACACATGCTCTGGACTCTCCTACAAGGTGAAACTGGACCAAATAGGGGGGGATGGAAGTGTGGTACTGATTGTTGTAATGTGGGGGTCTCCTAATGAAGAAAATGGACAAGGCCCCAAAAGAGCCTGCAGTAATTCCTATGCACTAGCACATCATATTCCATAGTTTTACCTCCTCTTCTCCAGGTAACACTGCAGGCAGCTGGTTCAGGTATGGTAAAGATGATTATGTAGCTGCAAGCAGTAAAGACAAAGGCAAAGCTGGGGTTCTGCAGCTACAGGGGCTGTGCAAGTCCTGCCACTGAATGTGGCTGCTGGCCATTGCCAGCTGGAGCTCACAGGCTCAGGCAGTGCCAGTGAGAGCAGTTGCTGAGCTTAGGAATGTTCTTCCCCCTCACCTCCATGCCACTTCTGCACAGCCACAAGCACTTTCAGTCTAATAAAATTTGTTTTGCATTCATTCTTACTTATTAAATCATCTCTGTTATTTTTGAGCCTGTAGGGCCATCCTGAAATACACACCCCACAGTCTCATTTCTGTACTGACTGGAAAGTTCTGTCCTCCCTGTGCTCTGCAAAGCCACAAGGAGCTCATGCACTGCAAAAAACAGTGCAGGATTTCCATGAGCTGCCTTCCTCCAGTCCACCCACAGAACCTCCTGGGCACTTCTGCAGCCAACTCACAAGTCCGTGGGAGCACTCTCAGTTCTAGTCTGATTATTCTATCTTTTGAGGGGACATACTGAGACCAAGCCTATTTAGAACTGAGAGGTTCATTTATTTTAAAGACATATAGCTCAGGGCCCTAAGCCATGACATGACTTGCAAGGAGATGGGCTGGAAGCAACCCAAATGTCTTATCTGGCATCATGAAGAACACCCCTGAAGTACTGTGAGAACTCAAGATGAAAGCATTGCAGAAATATGCATAGGTGTGTGGCACTCTTTGTCTAGACTCCAATTCCTCTCCCACCCATTTTATCTTCTCCTTCTGAATGGAAAGGAAGCATGTGGAGAACATCTGCCCATTCCATTCTTAGCTGCCTGTTTTTAAGAACTTTTCCTTTCACATAGTTCAAAATAATTGAAGCACAGGCAGAAGGCTAATCCAGCCATGACAGGTGCATCAGAGTGCCAAACCCCCCAAAATCTGACCTCACATTTGCTCACTATCTTTAATTTGGCTTCAATAATGTATTTACTGAAACTCATTAGACTGCTACAGGATACAGGATAACTCAAACAAAGATGGGCTTCCCAGATTTCACAGACTATTCCAAGTTGGAAGAGACCCACAAGGATCATCGAGTCCAGCTCTTAAGTGAATGGCCCACATGGGGATCAAACCCACAGTCTTGGTATTATTACACCATTCTCTAACCAGATCACAGAAAGTTCCTGACACTCTTGCACAAGACAACAATTTGAAGCTGTACAGACTGTGGAAACTTCAGCAAGATCGAGCACTTCAGGAATTCTTAGCACAGGTAAGTCCACACCTCAGTGCAGAAATACTAGTATCTGCATGTAAAGTGCAGATTGTCTCCATCCACCCTTTCCTGCAAAAGTTTTGACTCTATAATGCAGACACACACTACAAATAGAAGAAATCCCATGAATGGAATAGCATCTTTCTGTTTTTCTTCTACAGCATCTGTCTGACTTGCAGTTTCTGCAGAAATGTTATCAAACTAATTTGATTCCAGGTCTGACTGGCAACATTCAAGTCCCTGAACTCTCCCACAGGATGCAGGATTATCTCCTTTATACTCTGGCTGACAATTTACCACCTGCCTTCACATATTTTCCTTCCCATTCTTCAGGTATTACATACTGAAGGAGCCACCTGCCCCACCTCACAAACAGCAAACCCATCTTTCTATTGTATCCGCTATAAAATTACTTGAGGGGGGGATATAACAATCCCTTAAAACCTTACATAGGTAGCCATCAAAAGTGTCCTGAGGAAAGAAAATAGTGACTCCCTCTGGGGCAGTAACTCAGCCCCAGATGGACCTCCCCCTCTTTCTCTCCTTTTAAAGGTGTAGCTTGTTAAAAGCCTTTTGATGATATGAAAAAGCATTTGAACTTGCAGGAATAAAACAACCAACAGCACAGTGAAATAGCAAGAGTCCTGACCTTCCAAAGAACACTCACATTCCCTGGAACAGGCAGGAATGTAGGAAGTGCACGTGTTCAACGTAAAAAGAGTTTCCAGGAAAGCACAATTTTTTAATTTTTTTTTTCTTTTTTTAAACTCCCAAGTCAGAATGAAAGTGCAACTGACTTCCAGATGAGGGTGTGGTGCTTCAAGACAAAATGCAATGTGTCAGACCAATTCAAACCACTCCACTGAAGCACATCTCAACTGCAGTACCTGCTACTCATCTGCTGACTAAATAAGGTTAGTTTTGCTTTAATATTTACTGCTCTGGATATTATGTGATAGCTTAGTTACATATATTTACTCTTAGTTAAGCTGGCCTTACAGAGAGAGACATCATTTCACTAAGGTGCATGCTCATTTTCAGTATAAAAATTAGATTTGTTCAGTAGAAGGACAGAATGCTGCTTAATTCCTTAGAGGGGAAAAAAAAAGTGTTTTAACTGGGGATATTAACTTCTTTCAATATGCACTCATACAATCCCATGTCACCTTCAAACACAGAGGAACAGTGAATTTGTATCTCACTGGAAGGCTGGAATAATTCTGCAAGCAAACATGCAGTTGCAGAGTTGAAGTATCTACTCATATATCTCCTAGATTATCTGAAAAATCAGCAGAGCTGCTGAGCTGTCTGGGTGCTTGTGGGCAGTGTGTATGTGATGGGATTCCTGTCCATCACACCATCCTGGGCAGTGCCCAGCTGCAGGATGTCCCTGCAGCAGTGAAGCTTCTGGCAGAGACACCCCATGTGGGCACGACTCTGTGTGGGATGGGGACTCAGCTCGTCCCACCAGTGCTCAACACCCACCTCCCCTTTCTGTAATGGGCTGAGGAACTGCAGTGATGGGAATGAACAACACCAACAGGTGTGCTAGCCAAAACTATCTGGGCTTTTAAGGGAGACATATCCGTTGCTGCATTGTAGGTAACTTGCTCTCCGTCAAGGAATCAGGTCAGGCAAAAGCCTGTCAGGCAGCAGAGTCACAGCCAAACTGCTTTCTCACACATGGACTTCTTGGAGTCTGCACTGAAAGGTTTACTGGTTTGCTTTCAAGCAAATTTGCCAGTGACCCTATTTGACTAAGGATTCCCAGCTGGGTCCTGAAATTAAGTGCTTAAGGACCACAACCACCAAATCTTTTCCGTTTAACTTCTAATTTTCTTCAAATCTCAGCTAAGTGAATTAAACCCTCCTTGCAGCAGTTTCTCTTTAAAAAAAAAAAATATTCACTTGCTGCAGATAACTAAATCTCTCCTCAAAGTATCGTAAAACCACAAAAGATTACTGCTGCTGGAGACTCCTGCTAACACAGCTTGTTGGGCACAGAACAGATGTCCTTGCCAAAGCACTAAAACAATTGTACTTTTCCATTCTGCACATCTCATTTAGCCAACACTAAACAACAGATTACAAGACCTAAAATAAGAATAATCATTGCTTAAAGGTTAATGGGGAGTGTTTTGAAATGTTAACAGAATAATCCAACAAAGTCATCATGGACGAAGCCAAACCAAAGAGCTAATTCCAAACTAATACACTTACTTTAAAAACTGGCTACTAGACTCACTGAAGAAAAACCACAGAAATTACTAATTTCTCTCTGTTTAGTTGGTCTGCATCCCTTATTATGAGAGTAACCAGTAACTTTTTTTTTACAGATAGAGAGAATACATTTTAAAAAATTAAATACTTTTTTATACATACACACACACATATATATGATGTTTATAATAAAGATTTGGCAACCTTTCATTTAAACCACTGTCTAAAAACCAGAAATTATATTTGAGTTTTTCTTCAAGTTTGAAAAAGCTGAATTGTAGCTCTGGGGCAGAATATCAGATACTCTGCTCTCAGCAACATTGACCTCTTACTCTGAAACACTGCAGATGATGAAAGGGGGGGGGTATATGCTTTTTGTTCTCAGCTAGTTTTTGCTACTGCAGTTGAGAAACCTTAATCCCATTTAATTCAAGAAAACAGGGCACTGCAGGACTGTACTTTACAATGGAAAGAATTTCAGCACATTAGTCAATGAACACAATTACAGGAAAAGAAGAAAACACCGTAGGACACATCTTGCTTAAGACGCACTCTGAAGATAAGAACTCAACCCTAAACTGGCAGTGGGAACACAGCCTTATTATTTATGGAGTAAGTTTATCATGAGATCACACTGGAAAAAAGAGCAGGGCTTCTGAGCTGTTTGGGTACTTGTGGGCAGTTTGTATGTGATAACATTCTTGTCTGTCATAACATCCTGAGAAGCCTCCAGCTGCAGCACAACCACAGCTATCTGCTTCTGTTCTTCTACCTAAGAAATTCCATATGGGCATAGCTGGCTTTGTGGGATAGAGACTAAGCTCAGTTTGTCCCATTGCTGCGTTTTATGTTATGGTTGTGTATGTGTGCCTGAGACAAACAAGAACACTCCCCTTACATTATATTCATATCTGAAGTTAGCCAAAATTTATGACAGCAGGCACCAAATACTACTGTTTGCCTCTCAGCATTAATCTGCTCTTACTCCTTACCCACTCTACTGTAACAGCATTTACAGCCTTCAGCTGGTACTGCTTTGCAGAGGCTGTAGAAAGGAAGGAAGGTGTAATTCCAACCCAATGAAGGTACAAAGTTATGCTGCAATGGAATATTATCAAACATAACTGAGAGCAGTTAAAGCAATGACAGCTCCTTGACTGAAATGTGGAAATCAGTGAGGGGCACCCCAAGCATCTTGCAGTCTCAAATGCTAATGTTAATAAAAGCATTTATATTTAATCCATATACTTTGCATTGCACACACAGGTCTATCAGTTACCCTATTCCATGTGAGAATTTGAGACAGTCTGTTCTGCTTCCATTACCTTTTAGCTCGCCTCTGGTTATTTGCAAATGTATTCTCAACACCCTAATTCTTTAAATTTGAAACGTATAAGCAATCCTGAAGAAGGGGTTTAGGTGTCAACAGAAACAGTACAACTTAAACTCAGTATTATTTCTTTGGTGTCTCCTCCCCCCCTTTTTTTTGGTGTTTTGTAGCTTTACCACAGGCTGAGATATGAACAACTCATCTGATTACTGGATTGGGGATGAGGAGGACGATCTCAACCAGGCTATAGATTATGACACGTACGAACTTCTCTGTGAAAAAAGCGATGTGAGAAACTTCACCAAGTTATTCCTCCCTGTTTTCTATGCATTGGCTTTCACTGTTGGAGTTGCTGGAAATTCACTGGTGGTTGCAATTTATGCCTACTGCAAGAAACCAAAGACCAAGACTGACGTGTACATCATGCACCTCGCCATCGCCGATTTGCTCTTGCTCTTTACCCTCCCTTTTTGGGCTGCAAATGCAGTGCAGGGATGGGAACTTGGGAGCTCACTGTGCAAGCTCACTTCTTCTCTGTACACCATGAATTTCAGCTCCAGCATGCTTCTCCTGGCCTGTATCAGTGTGGATAGATACAGGGCCACTTCTGAATGCCAGCGCCAGAGAAGAGTTGGCAGGCACTGCAGCGTCACCTGCATCTGTGTCTGGCTCTCTGCCATCTTCCTCAGCATCCCCGAACTGATATTTAACCAAGTCAAGAAACACAATGACAGGAACGAATGCCTTCCTGTATTTCCAGTGAACATGGAAACGCTCTTAAAATCAACCATTCAGATCCTGGAAATTATCCTGGAATTTCTGCTTCCTTTCCTAGTAATGTTGATCTGCTACTCTGCTACTGCCCGGGCAATCTTTAGATCTGCAAATGTTAAGAAGTCTAGACCTTTCGTGGTTCTGCTGGCAGTGGTGGCCACTTTCATAATCACTCAGCTACCTTACAACATCGTGAAGCTCTGGCGAGCCATAGACATCATCTACATGTTGGTTACCGACTGCGATGCAAGTAAGACCCTGGACGTTGCACTGCAGGTCACCAAGAGCATAGCTTTGTTCCACACCTGTCTGAACCCTCTTCTCTACACCTTTCTGGGGGCCTCTTTTAAAATGCATGTTATGAAAATTGCAAAAAGTTACGGGCACTGGAGAAGACAACAGCAGAATGGGAGGCCTGAAGAAATTTCTATGAATTACGAAGACCAGACTGAAGAAACAGTGAGTTTCACTATATAGACTCTGCATTCCTTTCATCATCTTACTTAACCAGGGAATTATTCCCCAATGCTGTTTCAGCAGCTGTTTCTCTGCAAGTCAACTGTGAGAGAATTTCTGAACCTGCACACTAAGACACTACAAAGCAGTTCAAAGTGGAACATCTTTATCATCATACTGAAAGCCCTCCAAACAACTATTAAAAAAACCAAACAACACAACTCAGCCACCTAAAAAAAAAGCCAAGATTGAAATTTCAAGGTGTACTATGCAATTAAACAGCTATGTAATGAACAAACATCTCACTAAAACAGAGAAAGAAACCATCAATGAAACAGCAGTACAGGAACTTTTGTACCAAACGTTAATACTCTTGTGTTTCTTCAACTACCTGTAAAACTTGAGAACATGTGCTTAATAGCTCAGTTCCATTTTTCAACTCAGCTACCATTCCATATCATTCCTTGCAGCTTGAAATGATATGTAAGTTTATGGCTGAGAACTGACAGGGAGAGAGGGGGAGAAAAAGTCATTCTCTATGCATTTCCACATATGTGTAGCAACAATAACCTCTACAGAAAGCAGTAACTCCTTCTCCATAACTACAGAAAAATGGCTTTCCCACTCTCCTTATCTGCTCACCCCAAACTTCAACAAGCCCAGTGCTCTACATGAGGCATGTTCTAGATTTCTGTAAATGTCAGAAAAAGTTCAGTGAATCTCCAGATACAGAGCCTGGAATTTTTAGTCAGTTTTTTTTTAATTAATCAAACACTGCAACAATTATATCTGCTAAAATATATGGAGAGTCAATAAAAATCAAAGAATACAAAAAAGTACTCTGTCTATGCATACTTTATGTTTGGTTTGTTTTAGTAGGTACTGACAACTCTCATGATAGGCATTTCCCAACCAGCAAAGGTCAGAGGCTTTGCCTCACAAATCAGAGAGATTCTGTCTCTATATGGAGCTCATGGATTTACAGTTTTTACAGAGAGGTATCAAAGCTGTTCCCTGCCACAGCATTGGCAAGGATTCCAGGAAAACAGCAGCTTTCTGTGAGTCACTGGAAGCATTTCAAATATGCTGACATACTAGTTCAGCTTTCAAAATTAAAAAGTGGTTTTACAGCACACTGTCCTTGTCTTCAAACATCCTGTGGGCTCTGACAAAATGCCTGATCTATGGTTTATGAAAGACACCAAGAATCTCATTTTCAGATACCGGTCCTAGTTACACAACTATGGACAGGAAGAAAAAGCTCTAAAACAACAGACAAGAAACAATAGTAGCATAAAAAAATACATGAGCCTCTTCTCCTTGTCTGGATGACAAAAGTTTACAGAATTTCTGCCCAGTGTTTTGAGAAGTACTAGGGTGTGAAGGGGTAAGCCAGAAGTGCTTGGCAGATGTTCAACAAATACACCATAAATCTGACACATTTAAGCCATACTGGATTTTCTGTCCTGATGCAGAACACCCATGCAGAGGATGGTAGGAAACTCTGGTTCTTCCACGAAGTAGCTGACTCCTTACATGTGTGATTTATTACTTGTCTTCACAAATACAGAGAGAGATCACACAGAGTAACATTCTGATCAGGCTTCTGGAATTCCCAAACATCCAATATCCTAATGTCCCACTCAGAGTAAAAAGGAAATAAAAACCAAAAAAAAACCACCAAAAACAAAAGAACCCAACAAAGCAAAAATCCCTAAAACAAGCAAACAAAAAACCCCCAACCAAGCACAAAGGGAGACTGAGAGAGAGCTGAACGAATGTTGTTTCTCAAACTTCTTGAAACTGCAGAGCCTTTTATGCCTCTGTTTTTACGCAAATGTGCCTGTCTTGATATTTGTTACAAAAACAAAGACAAACCAAATCATGCTTCCGTTACCTTTACACTCCTTTATATAATTCACGCAAGTAATTTTATGAACATTATCTTGTGTGTGTGACCTCCTACAAAGTTTCCCGTTGCTTCCTCAGGGGCTGCCTTTGCCCAGCTCAGAGACACTGAGCCAGAGCAAAGGCAGCAGCCAGAGCTAAGTGACACTCTTGGGTCAGGAGACAAGATGCTGTGCCTCCTTTTGCTGCCAGTTTCACAGCAGTAGAAAACAGAGAGAGATCTATCTTCTGGTGAATCTCGGTACTGCACAAGAGTGGATCAGCAGGCAGTGACTCACTTGTGTACCTAAAGGCAACATTCCAGTTTAACAACTCTGTTTATTTGGCTTCCAAACTCCCAGGGAACGATGACTTTCAAGTTGCTGTCACACATTTTGGCAAAAACATAACAGTACTACAGTATTAGGGACTCTTACCACTTGCAGTACAATCTATTGGTGTCACTAGAAATTATCATATATGAAAATCTCCTGTAACAGTCAGTTCAACAGTATCACAGGCTCCTTTTAAAAGCAGCCACATCTTACTGTAATTATACAGCATGCTCAAACCTCACACCCAAACTGCCAGACAGTTTCAGGAAAACACAGGCTAAAGGGTGTGGCCATAAATGTGTAAGTTACCTGTTAGAAAGAGGTAACATTTAAAGAATAGTGGCATTCATTCTGTGAACAAAATTCAGAGGTTCCAAAAAGGATTTGAGTTTTCGAGACTTTGGTTCACAAAACAAAAGCTCAATTCAGTTATTTCTGTCTTTTTAAATTGTATTGCCTTTACTCAAGAAAAGACAAATTTCCATCTCAGAAGTGAAGCATAAATATTTTTTGCTTTAACAGTTTTTTGGGAAAAAAACTTCAGGCATAGCCGTTCTTGAGGGTTCCCACACTCACCACTGCTCCACCACTTCTTGCCATTGATCACGTAACTGTTTCCATCTCTCTCAATGCTGCACTGCATATTGGTGGCATCACTTGAAGCCACATCAGGCTCTGTGTTAAAGGAAACAAAACCATACCACTGGGTTAGACACAGAGGTAGCATTACCTCCACAAATACAGGGCTCGCGATGCACTCTGTTAACAGCAACACTTTCGCTCCCAGTAGAAAAGCTGTTTTCAGAACCTCTCTGCTGGCTTCCTATTTTCCAACAACCTGTTATTAACAGCCAGTTTAAATGTACTTGTTGTTGGGCTCAGCCTATCCACTATAATCAACACAGTCTTCTTCCCTCTTGATGTTTTGAAATCTTTTATCTTTCCATTGTACTCACAGAAAACATCTATCTCAGCCTTTTCCTTCCCCTGGGCTCTTCCCAAGTGAAAACAAAAGGATTGAAACTAATTTTGTGATAATATGTGAAATAGACTACACAAAATTGTCAGCCAAATGTCATTAATGATTGTTTGGAATATTTACCATTACTTCTTTTTATAGGCAAAAGCTTTTGCTTTAAAGTAAAAGCATCTCTTTCCTCTTGGGGAATACAGTGAAACCAAATTTGCAAAATAAGGGTCCACCTCCACAAGGCTGAGTTCTCTTGACTCCTTCTGATACAAGAAGGTTAAGATTTTGACATCACGTGTTCCAAAAGCTACCTTCCCATGGCAGCAGCCAGACTTTCCAGAGATGCTGAATGCCACAAGCTTCCAAGAGGAAAAGTGATGACAATGCTGAGCTATGGGCAAAGCAAGTCATCTCCAGATTATACATCTTAAAACTTCTACCTATGACATTCTGCTGAAGGACACAACTTTCATCACAGTAATCGTACTTGTACCTAACTGTATGTTTCTGAAGAACCCCAAAGCACACTATAAAAAAAGGGTAAGCTCTTTTGTAAACCTGTTTGGTATTGTAAAAGGTATTTTACTAGTACTAAAAATAAACTCAAAATATACAGAACACAAATACTAACTACTGTAACCAAGAAAAATGGTAACTATTGGGGAAAGGCAGCAAGGATGCTTCACTTTGCATTCACACCTCATTGATTTTATATTGAAACACATTCACAGATACAGTGGAAATTTCTGCATTAATTCATTAACATACACCTTCTAGTTTTCTGCTTTTTGCTAATACCATGTGAAGTTGCTGCCAATTGCCTCTAACTTTCTACTGGAGAAAAATTTACCTGTCATGCAGAAGCAAGAACTAATCTTCCCCTCTAGGAGAGGCTCCAGCCACTCTTTCTTTTGCTCTTCAGTCCCATACATGTGGAGGACCTCCATGTTTCCAGTGTCTGTAAGAAATCAGCAGTCACATTTACTTCCCCAGACACACAAGTTATGTAAGGTGTAAGTGGCCAACTTTTCAATGCCCTCAGTGCTGCAGTTGTGGGACAGGGCGGCTGACCTGGTGCATGGCAGTTGAAAACCTCAGGAGCAATGAGGCATTTCCCTGTCTCCTCAGCTATCAGGGCATAGTCAAGCTGGCTGAGACCACTGACATCTGGGAGGAAAAGGTTCCACAGACCTTCTGCTTTTGCCATTTCCTGTTGCAAGAATCAACAGAGAAAAATACCAGCAATAGATCATAAAAACAAAAGAAACAAAAACCCAACAAACCCAAAACAACAAACCCAAAACAACAAACCCAAAACAACAAACCCAAAACAACAAACCCAAAACAACAAACCCAAAA